>JAKSZP010017313.1:0-129790 GCA_022478985.1 Massospora cicadina
AAGTTGACGCCGACAGATTTCCCAATATAATTTCACTCGAGGTAAGAGTTTTGACTCGGCGTACTCACTAATTTAACCTCGGATGTAGGGCAATTCGGAAACGCGGAAAGACGACATAGGTAAGTAAGGGTTTCAACCCCGAAATTAACCTTGTTTTATTTATTAACGAAATAAACACGCTGACGAATTTATCCCGATGACATAGGGCACCGCGAATGACACGAGAAAAAAACCCAGAGTATTCGGCAGATCAGTTCACTGCCAAATCTCAATTTTTTTCTCGTGTCTTTCGTGGTGCCCTATGTCATCGGGATAAATTCGTCAGCGTGTTTATTTCGTTAATAAATAAAACAAGGTTAATTTTGGGGTCAAAACCCTCACGTACCTATGTCATCTTTCTTTTTTTTAGTACTAGATGGTCCACCTATGTCATCTTTCCACATTTCCGAATTGCCCTACATCCGAGGTTAAATTAGTGAGTACGCCGAGTCAAAACTCTTACCTCGAGTGAAATTATATTGGGAAATCTGTCGGCGTCAACTTTGAATCCGCCGACCCAAAGGCAAGATGGCGGTCGAAAACTGGGACGTTTTCGATCATTACATGAAACTCTTAAAATTGATTACTTTTTAGTTTATTAGTCTATGAGAATAATATGTTGATTAGGTAGAACATAGGGCGGTTAGCCTTAGTATTATAGCAGAAAGAAAAATATAGCTCTAGTCTTGGCTTTCTAGAATATATATTCTAATACATCATCTGTCAGGCTATTGAATTAATACAATAGACAACTGCAGCTCAAACTATCAATTATTAATGAAGGACCAGTCACTTGTCATAGAAAAAATCTCCAACGCTGGCGCCCAAGCCTGGGATGGTGGCTGGTGAAAATTGTTAGGGGTGTATCCTCAGTTTATATCAATATTAGAATCAATATGACGAAATCCCAATAATAATTAAAAAATAGAACTATCATAGTAATAAGGTTAATAAAGATGCTCTTAAATAAAGGGACATATTAATATTCTACATGAAAGGATTAATAATTTAAAATTTATATTAAATAAAAAGGGTAAAAGAATGTCAATCTTAAACGTCAAAATTCCAGTCAAAACAAAACAAATTTTAAAAATTGAGATAAAAACCAAGACCACGTAGAACAGAACAGAAATAACTTGTGAATTAAAGAACTGGACAAGAGTCAATGTCATTGAAACCAGAATAAATTTCCTAGTAGTATCGCCTCAGAAAATTATGAGGATAAAGCCAATACCTAAGTTGATCTAGTGCTATGTTGATAATGCAATATATATGGTTGCCTTGGTTTAACTGATTATCTTGCCTAAGGAGTTGCACCTCTTGACTTAGTACTAGTGGTGCCCACCCAAAAAGGGGAGCCGCCGCATATCAAGGCGTTTCACCTCTTCATTATAAGACAATAGTAAAAAGTTGAACCAATTGATAAAAGTGTAAATATACTTAACGGGATAATAATTATAAGCTTTAAATCTTCCCACATCTGACTTTATGGAAGTGTGGCCATTTTTGATAAAAGATAAGAGTTAGTCAATTTATAAGGCTATTGAATGGAATAAGGTTGCTACATTACATTTATCGATAGTCTGATTGAGTGGATCACCAAGTTGATAATGCTACATTTGGACAATAACCCTAATTATGTGAATCAAAAGAGGCCATTCTACATGAGTTTGAAGGTCCTGAATGACTATTTAAAAGGTTATTATATGAATTTCAGCTTCAAAAGAACATGTAAAATAGCTGAATTTAAAGATTGATTTTATTGAGAATCTCAGGCTCACCTTTGGTACAAGGCCATTTAGCTTAAAAATGACAAAATTGCATTGCAACATTAAGTGCAACCTTACCTAAAAAATGAATGCCCTCCTTTCAGCGTTTGTACAGAACCTTGTGACGTTTGAATTGGTCAATCACATCAAAAAATGTTCTCAAACTTTTAGACCACTTAACACTGGCACCAATTCTAGTTATAGGTACTTTAAAAACCCAAAGTCACCAACATTAATTAAACAATTATCATGTGAGACTTAAAGCAATTAAATGCCAAAAATTCAAAGGAAAAGCACACAGTTGGTGTTTTATAGGCTATAATTGAAATCATAAAGGACATTATGAATCAAAATGCAGCGAACAAAACATCAACTTAGATCTCCAATTAATTCTTATAAGGAAGTAAAATGAGAATGCTCAATGGAAGAGAAATTCTCTATTGTGCCAGAGCAACGATCCCATAAGATCAAAGTGAGGATGCAGGCGTCATGGCCCCAAAATAATACATAAACTTTTTAAAATTAATTCTTGTTAATTATATAATTTAAGATCCAATGATGCTCATAAGGTGACTACTCCCAAAAAGCTGATGAACCTGAAGGGACAAAGGTAGCCACAAAATTGTATTTACAGCAGATCATTAAAAAGACGATGTTTAGCTTTCCAAAATGGGCAATAAGACAGGTTTTTCTATCATCTAATATCAGGATATCAAATATGATAAGGAGAATATTAACCACTCGACTCACACAATTGAATTGACGCCTCAACCTGAGAAGGGGTTTTAAAGAATTTATCTCAATAAATCACCCAAAAATGGGTAGTCGGTATGGCTAAAATTGACCTTATGAAATTTCATCAGACAGAATTGAGCCTAAGATACTCCAAGGTGCAATTCTGCCATATCAAAGATTAAGGATAATCAAAAGGTCAGGTAACTAATATTCAAGATTGAACTTAATGCAAAAATTAAGATGAACCCACAAAAGGGTAAGAATTAAGAATTTTCCCAGCTGCCAACATGAATGATAGCAATCCTTATCCAATTTGGTACATCCAAATTAAAATTTGTCCTATCAAAAATATGCTACAAAGGCAACATACCATCTAAGATGCATTACAGAACCACGAGCCTCCAACCAGATTTAACTAGCCATTTTTTATTCATTCTTTTTCCTTTTAGGGATCATATTGTTAAATGAAAATATAAAAAACCATAATCTATACTTAATATAGGACCTACACTAATTCTATATCTCATTTTGGTACTTGCTCTAAATAAGTCCATTTCGCCTTACTTACCATAGAATGGATCCTCTAGCTGATGGAACATTAGCGGTGACTTGCCTTATTTAAAGCAAAAAATATACTTGTGCTTCTTAGCTGCCAAGAATTTACTGTCAGGCTTCTTGGGCATAGCACTATCAAGCTCAAAAATGGAAGCCCAACAGGCAGGTGCTCACTACAGGGGCTCAGCTTATGCTTAATGATACCTGCAACTAATTGATTTCACCATGAAGCATAACCCAATTTTTAGTGTCACTCACTGGGTGCACAATGGGAATGGTGAAGAAGATGATCAAATGGGAAGTCTAACCATCGTCATATTTGTGAAGTTTGAGAAAATCCTATGGAGATTCATAAATCTCATCATCTTACATAGATCTCCAATGTAAAAGTTAAAGATTTACTTTGCGGAGTCAAAAACCCAAAAAATAGGCAACTGTGAAAGGGAATCCGCCATGAACAGATCTCAAATGAACCTGTATGAATCTAGTTCTCTCCAAGAGAGTTAAAGATCAGATGTGAATCAATCTTGCTATATCATGTGATTCATACACTTAGCACTTTTCATATAGTGCAATTACTAGAAGTCTATAAAGATGGACTCAAGACATCATATCAATACCCAAGGGGCATTACAAATGGCCTATGAGAAGGTATAATTTAGCAATACAAAGTAGAAAAGACATCCTCCGTTTGATTTATGTAAGCCATTTCTATATTGTTCAGAATCATAACCAAATGATACTATTAATTCCTGTGTATCAAGTATGTTAGCTTTTGGCGGTATTGATTAAATATGCTAGGCTGGTTTCACAAATTTAAAACTACTGAGTAACAGATGGACATATGAAGATCTCCAATCCTTGGTAATTGACAATAAAGTAATACATAAGGAGCTATTGCCCTGACAGTACCAATTCATTTAATATAAAATACCGTACACCTTCTACTAACCCCTTTTCTTCCCTCATCTCTTCCAAAACCTCCCTTTTTCATTCTCTCGTTCTGCTCTTAATCTTCAATCTTGTCAGTAAATTTTGACCCATCAGCTTTGCAACTCTCTATTTACTACAAACTTTGGGGATTTTGTCTTATCATTGAGGTTTTGGTGGAATTCCCTCTATTCGCCAAACTATACCTGCCTATATTAACTTGCTTTGAATTGGCATAGATTACTATCAATCCTGAAGCTCACTTTGACACTTGAATACAATCCGCCAAACATATAGCTTATCATCTAGTCATGCCAATTTCTTTATATTACTTTCCCTTTGACTAGACAATAAGTCCTTTATTGTTTATAAGCCTGCAGAAACTTAGCGTGTACTTGGTTGATAATCTGACCACTTTGCGGGTTTCTTAATGGTGTAGACATTGATCCCAATCTTCTCAATTATCTCAAATGTTCCAGTCCATATGTTAGCAAGCTTGCTCTTTCAAATCCATGTTGGTCATGGAACAGGACATAATCTCCTACAACGGACAGTGGGAGTCCGCTACATCTTTTTTGGTCAGCCGCCTGATCATGAATCTTCTTTGCTAACCTAGTAGAACAAGCTTCAGCTTAAAGTTTTATCAGCGTGTACATTAAGTTGCTAAGATAAATCTTTGTTTTACTCCACGGGTATCTTCCACACAGGAGTAAAGCAATGCTGGGCAAAGCCAGATATCTACCATAAAGTAATTGGAAATGACTCTTCCCCATTGACAAGTTGTAGCTGATATTATAAGCAAAAATAGCGGTGGATATTAGGATACTCCACTCAGAGGGGCAATCCTTTACAAGCTTGTGGAGAATGTTTATAAATGTTCTGTTAACCCGTTCAACCATCTCATTAGATTCAGGGTGATATGGTGTAGTCAAGACCCCATGGATTGACATTAGTTTGTTCAGCTTGGGCAGGACACGTGACACAAAATTGATTCCTTTGTCTGCGAGAATAAATTGTAGACAGCCATGTCACTGTATGACACAATCCATAATAAACTTGGTGGCAGTAAAAGCCCCTAAATCACTGATCATTCTTGCTTTAATTCACCTTGTCAAGTGGTCAATCAATACTAGTGTACTTAGAGCAGTATGCACCAGTTGGCAGAGGCCTCACCATGTCCAGGGAAAAAGTGTGTCATGCGAAATGGGGCTTAACAGGATGGTAGGTAGTTTTCGCGTGGAATGGTTTATACACTGGACACTGGTGACAACAAGCAACCATCTCCAGCACGTCATAATGCATGCTTTCCCAATAGTAGTGTGGTCACAAAAACTCCAATGTTTTCCACAACCCTGATGACCTACTGCCTTATGGTCATCCATAATAATTGCTGACCAAACTAAGGTTTTGGGAAACTCAGCATCAATTCTCCAATTTTTTCATATATAGTTTCTCATTATTCAAGAAGATATCCCATCTAAGACCGTATAGCGCTTTGATCAAAGTGGAGGCTCATTGTGATATTTAATCATAATCATCTTTACATACACATGTCTTCCAAATCCGCCATAGTGCCAACTGTTGGTAATTGCAAGAAGCAGTACGCATTCTGTTGTTTCGCCTCTGGCCAGTGTACTATCTCAAATCATAAGATTGGAGCTTCAAGGCCCATCACTCAAGCCACCCCTCAGGTTCCCAAAGATTCTGCAACCAACGAAAGGATGCATAATCCGTTGCCACTAGTAATTTCAACCCATGGAGGTGTACCCAGAACGGTTATACACATATTCCACCACTAAGCACTCCTGCTCAGTCACGGTGTAATTATGTTTATGATAATTTAAGCATCAGCTACAAAACGCAATGGGGTGCTCCACTCCATCATCATCCTTCTGGGATCATACTGCCCTACAGTGGAAGGTAGAGCGTCCGTTTGCACAATAAATTCCTTTTCAAAATTAGGGGTATTGTGAAGCTGGCGTGCTAGCTAACGTGGTCCACAAGACATTAAAAGCGTTTTAACAACGTTCAGTCCAGCTAAAGGTTTGGCTTTCTTATATACCTCAAAGAGCGGTGCCCCAAAACAGCTGAAGTTAGGAATGAACCGCCAAGAGTAACTGACTAACCCCAAAAACACCTGAATATCCCATTTATTACCAGGCTAAGTCATCTTACATATAGCTTTGACCATCACTGGCTGGGTTTAAGCCCTTTTTTGTCCACCACTTGATGCCTTTGAACCGTCATAGACTTCTTCTGTAAGTTTGCTTACAATACCTTTACAACCCTGTGCCCTGGTAACAGTGATATAGGAGCCACATGGGGTTCAAGCTGCGTTTGCTGGTAGGGCCCCATAATTTCCCTATAAAGCCCTTCCACGATGTCTATTTCATGCTCCATCCCTAGTATTACCTGTCATATTCTGGTGGTTAACTTAAAAATAAACCTTTGAGAACCATCAGATCGGGCCAATTACCTTTTCAACGCTTGAGCTAAAACCTATATTCTCACCCTAATCCTATTGCAATCATACAATTTGGGCTGAATATCACAATGATAATTTGATCAAGTATTTAAGCAGAGCACTCAGACCAAATATGCTTGCATATTATGGTCAATTTCTACTCATCTAAATCTTGGCAATTGGTCATGATTATCAGAAACATAATCTTTTTAATCATATACAAGGTTATTCAGGGATGACCCAAAGTTAACGTCTGAAAAACTCATGGACTTCAGACAAATGAAAAATGTAATCAGTTTCCTGCCTTAGGGTGAAATTTATATGTCAATCTGTGTAATCAGCACAATAGCACTTGCATGGACCGCCTGAAGGGGGTTACCTAGTGCTATCAAGGAAGAGGCCTGCTGACGTCCCAATTAGGGTGTGTCATTTACTCCAAATGATACCAAAATTTCACAGAAGGTGTATTTCATCAGAAGTATGATAGAACTAAAATCCAGAAGATCTTAGGACAATTTTGCATGCTTTTATCGCAATTTTTGTACCTGAAATTCTCCCAATTTTGAGAGTATTTTGCCACCAATGAACCTAAGAAAAGGTTTCCGTTGTAAAACAAACTGAGGTGGTAAAATAGCTCTTGAAATTTTGTGCTGGAATGTGGCCAGGAGATGCCCTAGAGGTATAAATACTGGCGCATGGCCAAATGAACATTATCTAGTAAATAGCTTGCAATAAAAGTCTTTATTTTATCCTTTTCCCGGTTTTTATCTGAATCCTAACCTTGGAGAAGTGTTGACAAACTGGAAGGACCAAATCCCCATTTTTATTAAATTCTGCCTCGGAAGAAGTTCCCAAATTAAAAGGAAAAATTATGCCCAAAATTGGTTATAAGAGTTGAGGCTAATTTAATTGGCCTGGTGAGTTTTTGAATGGAATAAATACCATAAACTACAGGCACTATCAAGGATCAACCATCAGAACTTTAGCCCAAATAGATATTCAGGATAACAATTTCTAAGCGAGCAATTATTGGTTTTGACAACTGGTGCTCACTCAAAACCGGTGACACTCTCTGTAATGGATTCCAAAAACCAATTTTTGGCAGATTCAGCCAGATGAAACAGCATCATCAAGATGGAAACTAGAGTTGAGGCCATCTTGGATTATTTTCCCAGTCAACAAGGATCTGTAGATGGTACCTCCTACACCTGAAATTTGTCAAAGTGGGGGAGCTCTTGCATCAAAACCAGTCGTCCCAAATAGGGATGAGAATTATGTCTTGAACAATAAGGAATTTTCAAAAATTTGGATTGTTGCGTTGAGGTTGTTGGCCAAAAACACTGAAACTACTCAGAAAATTTGGGAACTCAGAATGCAATTATCAACTGCAAATTCCTGAGTAAATAGTATGGGAAAAGACATTAAAATCATAGCGTCTAATCAAGCTTTATTTAAAGAAAAGCCTGACAACCTCAAAAAACAAAGCAGCCGATGCTTAGCCCAGCTTTGACAAAAGAAAAGTAGGAAAAAGCTCTTTCCATTCAGCCAAAAAACAGTTTGGAAAAACTAAGAGCCAAATTCAGGCATCAGAATCCAGTAGTTCAAAGCAATATTATGAAACTGAATCATTGGAAAGTGACACCAATGCAGAAAAATATATCAAACATCATTTATATGCCTAGAGTACTGGCAGCAATCCTGACTCCAGATGCTTCCCAGCGGGAAAAAGGGCCATTTATGGGCGATGACACACCAAGACATTCAAGAAGAAGTACAACCCCAGTGCCTGAAACAGGCTGAGATGACTTTAAACCATTCAAAATACTAAAGTTTGATGAGGATGGAAACGTTCATTCTTTTCTCAAGCTATTTGAAAAAGCAATGAGAGTAACATCAGACCATGCAAAAGGATTGGCACTGATTAACTCACTTGATGCCCATAGCTGTGACCTCATTATGCCCTATTTGGGCGATGATTGGTCCTATATGGATTTAAAAATTCCAATAACAAAACAGTTTGGAGTGCCTGAGAAACTAGAAACCCAAAAAAGAGAGCTTCATAATATCAAATTTAAGCAGAATGAGACTATTAATGACTTTGTGGATAGATTCTTCCATGAGGCACAAGTTCTGTGTGGGTGCAATGCAATAGATAAGTTTGACGCCAAGATTTCATTGGAGCACACAATTATGCCCTTCCATGAACTGCACAATGTCATGCTACCTGCATTCAATGGAAGCTTGGAAATCCAAGAGCTAATTACCTAAGAAGCTGTTCCCAAAATTTCAACACAACTAATCGGGCCAAAGATCATCAAAAAAAACAATTTTTGGCTCAAAAAAACAGCACTATTTCTGACCAGGGGAAAAATTCCAAAATATGAACCAAAAATTCAAGCAAAAACAGCAAACAGCGCCAATTACATGTCACAAATGCAGTCAAATAGGGCACTTTGCTAGCCAATGCTACAGACAGTCCAACAAAAAGCCTAGGGTCAACTTTGCTCTAGAAATTACCACTAACAGTGAGGCGAGAAAAGAACAGGTGGAGTAGAGGCGGAATGCTATAACTCCACTGATTTTCAAACCATTCCACCTAACCCTGATGGGCTCTTTTGGGCTGAAGATGTCGCTGAAAATAAATCAACCATATCAGGGCTAATAATGTCATGATGGTCACTACTTGGGCCACAGCAAAAGCAACTAAACCTTGAAATTAACCAAAGAAGCCCGAGAAGAGGTATCAAAAGCTTACACAAAGCAAATTATTGATCAGGGTCTGTACTTACAACCCAGATGTTCAACTGACTTACCTAAGCTTAATAATGTTCAAGTAGCTATTCCCATGAAGACCTTAGCAGATAACTTCCCAGATATGTACTCAAGCCTGAAATCACACCTGGAATTGGGCAACACTCACAGCATTCACACAATAAATATCTTTGAAAACTACTCTAAATTTACTTATGTGGACATAGCAGTGAACAAGATGTAAGTTTGGGCCATTGTTGATAGTGGCGCTCCTATCAATATAGTTATTACAAAGTTAGCTAAGTAACTGAAAACTGCGACTGATGGTGCACACTGTCAGAATATGGAACAGCTGGAGCACATACAACCAAATCTCTGGGCGCCTACAGTACCCTATCACTCAGATTTGGATTCATTGTAGTAACAGCACCTTCCATAGTGCTGCCAAATACAAATTACGATATCCTAATTGGGACTAATTTCCTAAGAAAATATGTAGTTGTTACCAATCATAAGGACGATACTCTCACCATTCTGGGCCAGGAAATTCACTTTATTATAACCGTGATAAGGAATTTGAGAAAAAGAAACCCAACCTATTCATAAATCTGGCCTACAAAGATGGAGTTGTCCCAATTGAGTATTCCAAAGCATGGTCAAAGGTAAAACCACTACCTACTCAGATTGATGAGTCAAATGGCATTCCAATTTGATCAAATCAGACCATCACTATACCATCCAGAGAACAAGTAATCATTCTGATGGGGCTAACAATCAATATCCCAGAAGGACTTTAAGGTGAAGTATATCAATCGTGGTCTAAATCTCAATTAAAACCTAATATTGCCCCTGTTATTATCATTCTGGGCCACGGAGAATTACATATCTTATGTGAAAACCTGCAAAATCAGCCCATCTCCATCAGGCAACATCAAACAATTGCTTTTCTGCATCTGTTCCCTACCATGGAAATTCACTCATTCCATGAGTTCAAAACTTTTGTCAAATTAGGGGCTCCCCAATAAGGACCAACTCAGCATAAATAATGTTGTCTCTATGGCCGATTTAAGCAACCTGACCAACTCTGAGAAAAGCCAAGCTCAGGAGTTATTCTCTAAATATTAGGAAATATTCTCACAAGATGATTTTGACTTAGGTTTTGCTAGTGGTGTCATCCACAAATTAATACTGGAGATCATAAACCTATTTGATTACGCCCTATTAGACGCTCAAAATTATCAGAAGAAGCAGTATCCAAGGAGATTAAGAAACTTCTCAATCGTGGCATACTAATCTTTTCAAAAAGTCCGTGGGCAGCACCAATTTTTAATAGTGAAGAAAAAGGATGGAAGCAACCAAGTAGTCATTGATTATCAGAAGCTAAACAACATTGCAAAGAAGGACTTGTACCCACTGCCATGAATCAATGACGCCTTGGATAGGCTAAGTGGCACAAAGTTCTTCTTAGCAATGGACCTTATCAGCAGATATTAGCAAATAGATCTTCCCAAAAAGGAGCGCAAGAAATGTGCAACATAACCCAAGAGGGCCTATTCCAGCTGATGAGAATGCCTCAAGGGCTTTGCAATGCCCCGGCCACATTCCAATGAGCAATGGACACAATCCTGGGAGATTCAAATTTGTCATGTGTACTAGTGTACCTTGACGATATCAACGTTTTCAGCCGCGCTTTTGATGACCACCTGGAACACTTAGAGGAGGTTTTCAAAAGGTTAGCTGCTGCAAACTTAAAAATTGAGCCCATAAAATGTCATTTTTTCAAAGACAAACTGGAATACCTCATATTTGTGATTTATAAAGTGGGTCTCTGGCCCCAACCCTCTAAGTTGGATGCCATCTCCAAAATGAAATGGCCCAAATCCAAGCGTAATATTCAAGTATTCCTAGGCATGACTGGGTACTATCGCCAATTTATTGCCAACTTTGCACAACTTGGAGAGCCACTTTTCTATCTGCTTAATGATAAGGTCACATTTGACTGGACTCCAGCTTGTCAGGATGCTTTTGAAAAACTCCAATCGGCCCTATTAAGCGCACCTGTTCTTTGATACCCAGACTTTGATCGCAAATTTATCATCCAAACTGATGCATCCCAAACAGAAGTGGGGGCTGTGTTATACCAAGTTGGAGAAGATGGTAAAGAACATCCAGTTGCTTTCACTAGTCAGACCTTAAAAATTCACAAAAGGAACTACACAGTGACAGATTGAGAATGCTTAGCTGTCATATATGCTTGCAAGCAATTCCAGGTCTACCTTCATAGTACTCATTATAAAGTTGTTACTAATCATGCTTCCCTAAAATGGTTGAATAACTTAAGAGAACCTGAGGGCCAATTAGCCCGCTGTGAATTAAAGCTTCAAGACTATGACTACATCATCAAGCATTGAGCTGGAGCAAAACACTAAAACGCTGACTGTCTATCCTGACTACCCAACATTGTAACATTTAGTTGGGCTGCCAATGAGTTTTTTATGAAAATGATCACCGGAGAGTATCAGGATGAGCCCAAATCTGTCCAAAAATACTATCAGATCTACAAAAAAATACAACCATCAAAAACGAGATGCTTTACAAGATCATCGAGGACAAAAAGTTTATTTTCCCAATACCATCGTCCTGAACAGACCTAATAATGGCAGCACATAAGGCCATAGGGCGTGGCGGATTTAAGAATATAAAAGAGCATCTGAAGAAATTCTACTACTGAGAGTCAATGCATTGCGACATCCAAGAAACTCTAGAATGCTGTGCAGAGTGCCAAGGCGAGAAGCCATTCCTAAAAAGCACATCTTACCAGCTTGTTTGGCCCAACTTTGCATGGCACACTGTGCCTACTGATTCTGTTAGCCCACTTTCAACAGGAAATATGAAGGCCAAGTACTAATTGTAGCCATCAACCACTTGACCAAATGGGTTGAGGCTAAGGCCATTTGGGAAGCTGGAGCAGCAGCCACCACCAACTTTGTACTTGAAAACATCATTCACAAACATGGATGCCCTCAGGTTATTCTGACCAATAATGGAACCAACTTTACCACCAATGTCCTTGCCAAGCTCAACCAACTAATGGGAGTACAAGGTGTGCTTTCTGCTCCCTATCACCCTGAAACTAATGGGACTGTTGAGCGTGCAAACAGGACGTTGGTGAATATCCAGAAATCAACCTTGGCCAAACCATCCAAATAGAGTACATATCTAAGTTTGGCATTCTTTGCCTACAATATCTCCTACCGTTCATCAACCAGGATGTCTTGATTTCAAGTATTATATGGAAGAAACCCAGCCCTACCAATGCTGCTATATTTGGCTCTAGAAGATCACAGCAAAAACACTTACCCCAGTACTTTGAGAAGTTTGCAGATGCCTTAATTAAACTACAAACGCAAGCCTTCAACAACAGTTTTGCTGAGAAAAAGGCCTGACATCAAAATGGACTTAGAGAAACTTATACACTGGCTGAAATTGAAGTTAATGACGGAGTTCTATTTTGCAACTTCATGTATTGGGCTGAATGCAAAAGTTAGATTGCATCTGGGCTGGGCCATTTGAAGTGATTGAGAAAACATCTAAATTCATATATACAATCAAGGATATTAGGACCAGCCAGATATACAACCAAGTCCATGAAAAATTCATAAGAAGGTTTAATAAGCGGGATGATTAGAAAAGAAAAAAGAGAAAAAGCATAAAAACATAAAAACAAAAACAAAAACAAAAAAACAAGTATATAATAATTTTATTCTAATTAATATTTAGTTTGCACTTGAGGTTAGGGGAGGGAACCCAACTTCAGATTTGATGGGCATTCACGCCATTATACTTCAGATTCATTGGCCATTTTGGCTGAAGTTACCAAATAGAAAAACCAACTCCATTCTCATCAGGCATTTGGGCCAATGAGAAAAGACCAACATAGGCTAATTGGGAATATTAGGGCTTATGTTTAAATCAAGAGGGGGAAAATGTCAGATTCTGGTGGTTGACTCAAAAATAAAACTTTGAAACAAAAAGATCAGGCCAATTACCCTTTCAACGCTTGAGCTAATACCTATATACTCACCTCAAAGCCTATTTCAATCATACAATTTGGGCCAATTATCTCAATGATAATTTGATCAAGTATTTAAGCAGAGCACTCATCCTTAATATGCTTGCATATTATGGCTAATTTCTATGCATCAAATCTCAGCAATTGGTCCCAATTATCAGGAATACAATCAACTTAATTATATACAAAATTACTTGGGGAAAACCCTAATTTAACGTCTGAAAATCCCATGGACTTCAGACAAACGAAAATGTAATCAGTTTTCCACCTTAGGGAGAAACTCATATGTCAATCCATGTAATTGGAATCAATAGCACTTGTATGGACTGCCCAAAAGGGGTTACCTAGAGCTATCAAGGAAGAGGCCTGCCGACTTTCTGATTAGGGGCAGATCATTTACTTCAATCGATGCCAAAATTTCACAGAAGGCGTATTTCATCAGAAGTATGATAGAACTGAAATCCAGAAGATCTTAGGACAATTTTGCATGCTTTTATTGCAATCTTTGTACTTGAAATCCTCCTAACGTTGAGAGTATTTTGCCATTAATGAACCTAAGAAAAGGTTTCAGTTGTAGGCCAAACTGAGGTGGTAAAATAGCTTTTGAAATCTTGTGCTGGAATGTGGCCAGGAGATGCCCTAGAGATATAAATACCAGCGCCTGGCCTAATGAACATTATCTATTAAATAGCTTATGATAAAAGTCTGTCTATTTTATCCTTTTCCTGGTTTTTATCTAAATCCTAATCTTGGAGAAGTGTAAACAAACTTTAATGACCAAATTCCTAGTTTATATTAAATCCTGCATCGGAAGAAGTTGCCAAATACAAAGGAAAAATTACACCTGAATTGGTCAAAAGAGTCAAGGTGAATTTAATAGGCCTAGTGTGTTTTTGAACGGTCTGAATACCATAAACTACAGGCACTATTGAGGATCAGCCATCAGAACTTTGGCTCAAATAGACATGCAGGATAAAAATTTTCAAGCGAGCAATCCTCAGATTTTGACATGACTTGATGCCACAAAGTCATACTTATGTCATTTGCAGCCTATAGCGGAATACCATTGTACTCATACATCTGGTTAGGCAGAGCTCTGTTCCTTTTCTTCATCTGCCAATTTTGAACATGAATCATCCCATCACTATACACGATATTAATTTGACTTGAGCAGATTGGTTCTTTGGTGCTCCGCTGGTGGTAAAATAGATGGGGATCTGTTGTCTTAGAATATTAAATGTTTCTTCCGCCATATTGAACACTGCCCCAAATTGCCACATGAATGCAGCCCCAATCAACATGTCATATTTAATATTAGGCAGAACCACCACCAGGGCGGATGCACTGACTGAACCAAACCTCAGATGCAATGTGCTGTAAACACCATCCAACACAGTGCTCTGTGGCCTGAAGTCCCATATAGTACTCAATGTTCCACATTAGGCTTCAGCGGAAGCTTATCCATGAGCTTGATGGATATTATTTTGATTGGAGTGCCAATTTCTAATAGCTTGTATTTTGTATTTTGAATGAATATATCACAGTATATACACAATGAATAAAATAACCGGTGGTGTTTATTACATGAACATCCAAGAGCTATTTATTATCAAGAAAAGTGATGATACTGGCACCAACATGAGGATACTCCTGAGAAATCTTCTCTACTGGAATCGCAATGTTTCACCCCCATTAGGGTGGTGACATCCGTTGAGGGTCTGACTTCGCCTGTGCCATTTCACTCAAGGATTTGACAGGCGTATGGCTTTGTACATCTTGGCGGAAATTTGGGTCTGTATTATTCTGGTCTCTCTCTAAGTTTGTGTCTGAGATATGGTAGGGTTTGTTTATATAATAACTGTTATAATTTTGGATGGTATCACTAGGATCCGCCAGGCTTTTCACACAGGTTGAGCCCTCTGAACAATAGAAGGACAATGTGAAGATTGTTGGTCCTTTGGACGCACTTAAAAATATATTTAAAAATAAAAGCAATCGCCCTGACAGTGCTTTACTTATTCTATAAATACAGCGATGTTTCACTGTCCCGTTCTCTCTTCACCATAAACAACTTTTTTCTCTCAATCACCCATCTCGCTTATATATAGCAGCTTCAGGCGATAATGCTTCTCATGGCTTGGGCTATTCTATTCTGCCAATTTTCCTCAAATTTTGGCTTATTATTCTTAATCCGCTGTTACCCTATTTGTAGGTGATCTACTTCATATTTGTCAAACATCAACATCGCCTTATCGCCTTATCACCTTATATAGAGGCGATCCAATAAACTCACTATATCCAATAAGACTCATTATATCCCAATATCGCCTCATCTCAAGGCAATCGAATATTTGTAGCTGAAACTGTGTTTGGTGGTTTCCGCCTGACTGTCCCAAGACTATCATTCAGTCATATCAAAATTGTGACATTACCCCATCCTTGGCTAGATGATAAGATCCTATTTTTTATAAGGTCTGAGGAACTTCGCATGTACTTGATTAATGATCCAACCACTGATAGGATCCTTAATAGTATATGCGTCAACTCCAGTCTTCTCTATTATTTCAAATGGACCTATCCACTTACTGGCAAGTTTATGCTTTTGGATGAATCCATGCTGATCGTGAAAGAGAACCATATCACCTTCCTTGAATGACACCAATCCACTATGGTGTGTCTGATCAATTGCCTGATTCTTAATCTTCTTATTTAAGCTGAAGGAATATGCTTTGGTTTTTAGCTTGATCAGAATGTTCGCGAGGTTAGTCGAATAGTGGTGGGGTTCTAATCCACCAGTGTCTTCTACACACACATAAAGCAATGCCAGAAGAGCCGAGTGTCAGCCATATAGTAATTGAAATGGACTCTTTCCCGTGGAAGAATGGTAACTAATTTTATATGCAAACACTGCGGTGTAAAGGAGGGAGCTCCAATCAGAAGGGTGATCTGTTACTAATTTTTGGAGTATATTCACCAGAGTTCTATTCACTCGTTCAACCATTCCATTGGATTTGGGGTGATATGGGGTCATCAGAACTCCGCGGATCCCCAAAAGCTCGTTCAATTTAGAAAGTATGTGCGAGGTGAAGTTGGTGCCATTATTGGTGAAAATAAACTGAGGGCAACCATGCCGCTGAATAATGCATTCTAGCACGAATTTAGCTACCATAAAGGCCCCCAGATCTCGTATTGCCCTTACTTTGACCCACCAGGTTAAGTGGTCAATAGCCACAAGAGTGTACTTACAACGGTTGGCTCCTGTTGGCAAGGGCCCAACGACATTGAGGGAGACCATATGCCAAGCAAAATGTTGTTTTACTAACTGATATTATGTCATACGATGGAATGGTTTCTATACTTGGCACTGATGGCAACAGGAAATAGTTTTGAGCACATTGAAACTCATACTCTCCCAATAGTACCATGGGTTCAACAACTCAATAGTCTTACGCATGCCACCATGCCCAACTGCCCTGTGAGCGCTCATAATGATTCCTGGCCATGTGGAGGGCCATGGGAAATTCACCATAGAATCACTAATTCGTTTATACAGATTTCCATTCCATTGGAAGGTATTTGAGCGCAATTCATTTAACATTTTGATTACTTGAGGCGGTTTGTTGTCATATTTTCCGCTGAGCATCTTATCATACATCATGTCGCTAAGGTCCGCTGTCACTGCAATAGTTGGTAACCAAGATAAACAGTCCGCTTTATGATGCTTTGCTCCCAGTTGATGGAGAATCTCAAATTTGTAAGCCTGTAACTTGAGAGCCCATCGAGCCAATCGTCCTTCTGGTTCTTTGAGATTTTGCAACCAGCGTGATGATGCATGATTGGTTACAACTTTAAACTTTACCCCATGCAGATAGACTCTGAATTGCTTATATGCATAGATTACTGCTAAGCACTCTCACTCAGTCACATTATAGTTATGCTTGTGACAGTTCAGACTATGACTACAGAAAGCAACAGAATGTTCTTCTCCCTCATCATCTTTCTGAGAAAGTACTGCCCCAACAGCGGAAAGGGATGCATCCATCTGAACAATAAGTTCCTGATAAAATTTTGGTTATCGCAGCACTGGTGCGCTGCTCAATGCCGTACAAAGTGCATTGAAAGTGGATTGATGACGTTCTGTCCACTCAAACACAGCATCCTTTTTTAACAACTCGAATAGTGGGCCCCCAATAAAGCTAAAATTAGGGATAAAGCGTCAATAGTAACTGACCATCCCCAGAAATACCTGTATGTCACGGTTATTATTAGGTGTAGCCATCTTGCTGATGGCCTCCACCTTAGCTGGCTGTGGATGCAGCCCAGTTGCATCTACCACAAAACCTAGATATTCTAGCTGATCTTTGAAAAAGTTGCACTGTTGAAGTTTAATTTTTATGTTCGCCTCAGCCAGCTGACGGAATACTGCTTCAAGGTGGTCTAGGTGCTCCAAAAGGGTTTGTGAGAAAACGTTAGTAACATAGAGGTATACTAGAATGCATGACAGTTTCAGGTCGCCAAGAATAGTGTACATGGCCCGCTGAAAAGTAGCAGGAGCGACACACAGTCCTTGAGGCATCTGTGTCAGTTGAAAAAGGCCTTTAGAGGTGATCACAGTTCATTTTTCCTGTTCCGCCAAGGGTAACTCAATTTGCCAGTAGCCTGATATTAAATCCATCGCAGAAAAGTAACGGACACCTCCTAATCAGTCCAGAGCGTCGTCAATTGTTGGCAAGGGGTACAAATCCTTTTTAGTAATACTGTTGAGTTTCCAATAGTCTATTACTACCCAGTTGGTGCCATCCTCTTTTTTACTATTAGAACAGATGAAGCCCACGGGCTCTTGGATGGCTCAAGCATCCCTTATTGTAATAACTTATTGATTTATTCAGTAACCTCATCCTCTGCTGCCCAAGAGCGGTGAATCAGTCGAGACCTTATTGGAGGATGATCCCCGGTGTCAAATTGATGGACCACCCCTCAAGCACACCCTAAATTGTGGTTGTCTACAGCAAAAATCCCTTTGTATTTCTGAATTAAAGCTATTGCTTTGTCTTTTTGTTCTTCCGATAATCCCATTAAATTACTCCGCGGTACTAATGTTAGTACATCAACCAATAGTTCAAGCAATAATCCAAATTCATCTAATGATCTAAAATCATGAACCTGGCGGACCTTGTCTATGAAGTCAGATGTAGATATGCTATAGTTTGGTGGCGGCAGATTTGCATTGGTTCGCTCTGCAGGTTTGCTAACAAAACTTTTATCTCCCCATGTCCTGGGAGTATAATTCCTGGAGCCACATGTGGCTCAAACCATGTTTGATGATAGAGCCCAATAACTTCCCTGTATAACCCACTCGGCACTTCTACCTCTAACTCAGTATTCATTAAGACTTGATGGCCAGAAGGGATGGATATGGGCCCTGCCGTTCAAAGAGGTATCCCTTGATATTCATAAATCTGCTGAGGAAGGGCCCAAGTTTTGCGCTTCAGTTGATGGTAGCGAACAGGCCATACCCCATCACTGTAGGCGAGGTTGATATGATTAGTATGTATGGATCCTTTGGTACTCCCCTAGTAGTAAAGTATATTGGGATCCGCTGACCCAAGATGTCAAGGGTCTCCTCCATCATATCAACGATAGCCCCAAAATGGCGTAGAAAGGTGGTCCCAATTAATATGTCATAGTGTACATTTGGCAATACAATCGCCAGGGCCACAACGACAATGGACCCAAAGCGCAGAGGCAGCGCACTATAAGCTCCCTCAGAGACAGTACTTACAGCTCCAGCAGTTCTATAAACCATGCGATGGTCTACATCATGGATCAACATCAATTTTTGCACTAACTTAATGATGATATTGACTGGAGCACCAGTATCTATTATAGCGCGAACTCTATTTTTCACTACAAATATATTACAGTATGTACACTCAGAATAAGAAGAATATTGACCGTTTGATACATGAACATTTACAGGTTCTCTTTTCCCAAGAAAATTCATAATCCCCTCTCCGACTTGGGGGTATTCTCTGACAATGGTATCTACTGGAAGGGCGACGTTTACTCCTTTCAGAGTTGGCGCATCCGTGGTAGGATTAAGTTGGTCTGAGGATGCTTGATCAAGCATTTGACAGGCATAGGGCTTTGGTTGATCGAGGGGTCTTCTTTTGCCACCGCCTTAGCTTGAGCTCGGGTTACTACGTTTACTCCTTTAACTGGCTGCTGATATAAAATTCCGTCATCATATTGAGGGACTTCCGCAGGATATACTACTATTGATTCAGGGATGTGTTGAGTGGGTATCGCGGAGGTAGATGGTCCCATCTCTACTCTGATCCATCTTTTCCCTGGTAGTATTGGTCTTGTTGTATATAATTCACTCGGCAATTGTGACAGAATTTTTCAAATGACCAGGGCGACCGCATTCATAGCAGTTGACCCCATAGGAACCACATCCTGGGTTATCATAAGCAGGTCCAGACCGGAAGGGTTGGGGCTGCTCAGTATACCCAGTTCTGGCCAGTAAGCTGATTGTTGATGGTCAGCGTAATTGGGACCAGATCAATAACTAGGGTGCTGGCGTTTGTCATGGCCAAACCATTGATGCTGATCGAACTGTTGATTATAATTCAGTCGAGGATGAGGCGCAGAGTTGTAGTAAGGCCAAAAATTACTAAATGAAGCTAGAGGCGGTCAATAGTATTCTCCAGAATAAGTAGGGCCATGGCAGCGGCAGTCTTTTGACCCAAATTTGGCGGCAGAAAGTTAGGAGATACCCGCCATAAAAACTGTACAATCTTAAGCAGAGGTACGTCATCATCCAGAAGTGGCGAAATAACATTAAAAAGTTCACAATATGGCTTCACCGCTGCAAACATGGCAATGCATACATCGGCTTCTGCTAAGTACCCAGCTCCAATCAACACATGGGCTTTTTTTGTGAATCAATCAGTGAACTCAATGAGAGTCTCATTTAAATGGAATCTGATGGTTAAAAATTCAGCTTTTCATTGTGACATTTTTGAGTTTTCTTTAAACAAATGGAGTATGGTATCCTTTACATCCTTATAGGAGACAGAACTACTGGGAAGGTAACAGGTGATCTGATCGGCACGTCCCATACCCAGAGCAGATATTAGCAACTTAGCCTTCCATTTATTAGAGGCTCCTTCCGCGGCAAACTCAAACCATTTAAAGAACCCATGGATGTTCCCATTATGGTTGAATGGGGGTATCTTTTTGACATTAATTTTCTCTTTTCATTTGTAAATATTAGGGCCGCACTGAGGAACAGAAAGAGACCCAAAAGCGGATTCTCACTGAGGAGTGTGATTAGCAGAAGCTGGGATATTCATCACTTCTGGGGTGGCATGACCATCGGGGGTAGGTGGTACAGCCATTATTGGAGGTAAGTGATGTTCCGACTCATATGAATATCCAGTGCTATTAGCAGGAGCGTCATAGCTGTGGCCAACGTTGTCTTCTCCAAAGTAGGATGCATCTTCTTGATAGTCATCTTCTTCCCAGCGAGATGACCAAGAAGGAGTAAAAAAATCTTTGTTCTGCATATTGCAGCCGCTGGGTGGTATCATTTAGTCATTCAGCAAGTTCTTTGTTTTGTAATCCTAAGATTCGCATTTGACTAAATGTACTATCAAGCTGTTGCATGACCGCGTTACCTTCTTTAAGGAGTTCATCTTGGTTTCTGAGTACTGCGTCCAGGGTAACTTCGAGTTCCTCATATCCAGATGCTATAGGATTCTGGGAAGACTCCCCAATGACATGGCCTGAATAAGGCATAGTTGGAGACTGAGGTTCCAGAGTGTTTGTTGGTTGGTCAATGGGCCCCCTTTAGTGAGCACCACTGTTATAATTTTGGACGGTATCACTAGGATCCGCCGGGCTTTTCACACAGGTTGAGCCCTCTGAACAACAGATGGACAATGTGAAGATAAATTGGTCCTTCGGATGCACTTGAAAATATATTTAAAAATAGTAGCAATCGCTCTGACAGTTCTTTTATTTATTTTATAAATACAGCAATCATTCACTGTCCCGTTCTCTCTTCACCATAAACAACTTTTTTTTCTCTCAATCACCCATCTCACTTATATACAGCAGCTTCAGGCGATACTGCTTCTCATTTTGGGCTATTCTATTCTGCCAATTTTTCTCGAATTTGGCTTATTATTCTTAATCCACTGTCGCCCTATTTGTGGGCGATTTACTTTGTATTCATCGAACATCAACATCACCTTATTGCCTTATATACAGGTGATCCAATAAACTCATTATATCCAATAAGACTCGTTATATACCAATATCAACTCATCTCAAGGCAATTGGATATCTGTAGCTGATACTGTGTTCAGCAGTTTCTGCCCGACTGTCCCAAGACTATCATCCAGTTATATAAAACTGTGATAATAACCATTGGGGTGAGTACTGGGATTGATGCAAATCGACTTATTAGAATCATTGGGGACAAATAAATATGGATTATCAGAGGTAGAGCGTCCTGTCTCTACTCCACTCAAACTTTTCCCTGTTCAATCAGGGAAGGCGGTACTGCATAAATATGTGGTTTACCAGGGCAGATAGCTGCATAATGGCCTCATTGGCCACATGCAAAACAAGAATTCATAAATGGCTCTCATCTCTGTATCACACCTGAAGGTATGGGTCAGAAGTTAAACGATGGATTGTTAATTGGCCGAGGATGAGCCAGTTGAGTATAATGAGGACGGAAAGGACCCACCAAAGTACTAAGTGGACAATATTATCAAACGGATTAGAACTGAGTTGTTGTTTGTTTCCTTACAGGATTTAGTAGTGGTCGCAGGGGCTTTCCATTCCACACTGAGAGCACTAAATTGGCAGATAGATGGCATAAATGATTGACAATTTGTAACAGCTGCATGTCTTCTTGAAAAATGTGGGTAATAGCATTATACAGCTCTCAATATGGCTTAATAGCCGCCATCATCGCTATGCTCACATCTTTGTTAATTAAGATATTTTCTCTCACTAACATGTGAGCCTCAGATGTAAACTGCTCTGAGAACTCCACCAAGGACTCATTCTTTTGAAATTTTATTGTCGGAAATTCTGCCTTGCGCTGTGCATCTTCTCCACACACCCCAAACAGATGGAGCACGGTCTCCTCCACCTCCTGATATGTTACAGTACTACTATTATGGTAACATGTGCCCTGGTCGGCGCTCTAACATCTAGAGCGGATAACAACAGTTTAGCCTTATTCCAGTCCAATTCTTCTTCCACAGCAAATTCAAACCATTAAAAGTATCCGTGCATGTTCCCATCTTGACTGAAAGGTGGCAACTTCTCAATCCGTAAAACACACCTGTCCCCATGCTTCTGGTTTGGGGCGGACAAGTTAGGTTCATATTGGCCAAGGGGAACATCTCCTCATGGTCAATAACTGGGTCACAAGGCTTGTTGCAAATTTGCTGTAGTTGACCAGGAAGAGGTTGAATTTCTGGGAGGGACTGCCGCAACAACCAGGGATACTCGCTGGCCAAACCATATTATTCATCGCCAGAGTCACTGCTGGCTGCAACCCTACTTCCTTCTCCAGTTGGTGAAGCGAAAAGTTCATCTACAATATGCTCCACATTGACAAAATTGCAGTGACACCACACATCTCTCACCACTTGCCAAAGCTCCTCAATTTTTTCTGTAATTAACAATAAAAGTCTCACTCTTCATCTATTTTATGATCCATTTCCTAAATCCATATGAGGACATCCTCCAATTTTCCCTGCATTCTCATGTTCTGCCATCCAGTGTTGAGATATTGTCAGTTCTTTTATCCTTTCAATTAATTAAAGTTTCTCATTTCAGCATCAGCTCTTCATTAGACCATCGAAGGTTTTCCAAGCACACTTGCATATTGACGCACTCCACCATCTCAAAGAATGGAAGAGTAATAGCTCAGCCTTAGCCGCATGGCTGGAACTCTATAGCCAATTTATCCGGCCTAGCAATTGCTATATTTTGAGGTTGCCAAGAAAGAACTGGTCAAATGGTTGGCAGCCCACTGATTACTCCACTCAGCTTAAATTTGACTATATTTGATTGTCATTGCATCAGCGTGATTAATCACCTGCTGCTTTAACAGGGTAACCCTATCCCTCATCCTAGCCACTGCTGTGTCAATGCCTTCTACTCATTCAAACATGTTTAGCTTAAAGCGCTCATGTTACTACCCAATGTCATGACATCCCATATCTATTCACCAGAAAGACAACGCCTGCCTAATAATTCTCCTATTACTTGGGCAACTCATGGTTCAAGCGTGGAACTATTAGTCTATGCAGTTTCAGACATCAACACAATTGTCTACTTGCACTAGTGCTCCCTGTATTTCTGAGAAAGAGTGGTCGATGCGTTTGAGCAAGAAATGAGTGTCATTCTATTGAGCTTTAATAAAACGCATGCCATCATTTTTTTCAATATTATGCTGGGCCAACACAAGTAGAATTTTGCAGATTGAAGGCTGTAAATAAGTGACCAGGTATTCCTTGACCCTGTGGGAGCTGAGCCAATGAGATAAACCCAAAGTGATAGTATCAAGGTAAGACATACATTTTGTAACGTGCTTCTTGGTCACTTTGAATATAAAACAAGCTCATGGCATGGTCACTCACATCTCCTTTGTAGAGATGGTAACCCCGCAAGAGCCATTCCATGATACCTTGCAGTTGCTGAGGGGTTAAATATGTGGATCTGCCATGTTGGTCTGACTCTAACGCGGGGCAAGCTACTAACTGCAAGTCCATCCTGTTACCCTCTCTGGTTTTATTACCATAAATTGTGCTAGTTCCTTGTTGGATGTCTCTATTTGGATCACCGGAGTATTGGTTTTATATCCTATTAAATTCAGACATAAGTAGAGGGGCTTGCCATGATGCCATAGTTGACGTTATACTATAGTTTGACCAGTGGCCCCTGTATTGAGCACCACTGTTAACTTTTGGCTATATTGATTAAATCTGCTAGGCTAGTTTCACAGGTTTAACACCACTGTGCAACGGATGTATAATATGAAGATCAACAATACTTGGTAATAGACAATAATGTATTAAATAAGGAACTATCACCCTGACGCATACCAATTTATTCAATATATAATTTAAGGATTACCTCTAATAACAATTTTCTTCCCTCTTCTCTTCCAAAAGGCTTCCCCTTACCATTCTCTCGTTAAGC
Organism: Massospora cicadina; assembly: GCA_022478985.1. Taxonomy (NCBI): domain Eukaryota; kingdom Fungi; phylum Entomophthoromycota; class Entomophthoromycetes; order Entomophthorales; family Entomophthoraceae; genus Massospora; species Massospora cicadina. The sequence continues at coordinate 24,551 of JAKSZP010017313.1, forward strand.
TCTTAATCTAAATTCTTCTCAGTCAATTTTGACCCATCAGCATGGCAACTCTCCGTTCACTACAATTTTAGGGTTTTATCTCACAAATTGAGGTTTCAGCGGAATTTATTTCTATTTGCCAAACTAGTACCGCCTTTATTGACTCGCTTAAATTGACATAGATTACTACCTAATCTCGAAGTTCACTTTGACACTTGAATTATGAGTCACTGAACATATGGCTTATCATCCAGTCATACCAATTTCTTGACAAAGTATGTGTATGAAGCTGTGAAGCTTCTTAGAAAGGGCATCTTAGAGTCAAACAAAAAACCAAGCAATTACTTGATACCTTCTCTGAAGAGCTCCAAAGACAAGATATTGAAGCCCATTGCAAAATGGCAGCCCAATCTTCTACTAGCCATTAACAGGAGGAGAATAGATCTCCATCCTTTAGGCTTGGCTAGAGCAACCCCTGCGACTGAAAGATGAGACAAAGGACCATCAAACCTCTGAGGCATCATCAATGTCACAAAATATCATTTCTTGAGTAGCCCATGTCAAACAAAACTTAGTAAACCGTGCTATTCAGGAATCTACTCTTTTCATTACTGATCAACTTAACAAATTGAAGAGCGACTTGAGAGGCATATACCTCAGTTGAGAGGGCATTAATCATGTCTATAATCACCTCAACAAAGCTGAGAAACGCTGGAATACTCTTATAGAAGAGATTAAATCCAAAGCTGTTAATCTTCTCAGAGCAGCAAAGTTGAAAAAGATAAATAGGAACTGAATTGTAGCATTTAAGTACTAAAGGATAAGAATAAGATTTTGCAAAAATACTGCTCATCCATACACCAGTAAATTTATTATCTGGAAATTTTCATTAAAAACATGGAGTGTGATAAAGTCATAATCTCAAAAGAATAATTAATCTACTGGATGTTATGGTAAGCTTACCTAGGAGGAAGTGGTGCAACATCTTAATCTTTTACAGGACCAAATACGTCAGCCCAAATGGCAAGTTGAACAAAATGACTAAGAACTAAAATTACCAGAAAAGAAGCTCCCAGAGTACACGTTATTACAGGTTTGGAGGTCACTACCTTTAAGTATACGTTCAAAGAAAAGTTTACACCTGGAAAAGGAAGTATTGCATCTTTCCTCTACATCTATGAAGATGCTATAGTAAGTGTATCTGATCATCAAAAGGTTAAGAAATTTTTATCTTGTTTAAGCTGTATGGCTCATGAGAATATGGTACCTCATCTAGATGACCTGCATACCTGAAGATTTGAAGGGAGCGCTCATTAAAGCATTCAGATCAAAGCAGAGCCTGAGTATGAAGAAGCAGGCCTTTATGAGAATTGCATAATGCTAAAATGAAATCCTTGTTGAATTTGCTGACCACTTTTATATAGAGGCCCATATGCTGATGACCTCAAGATTGTTACTTTAGATGATGCCATAGATGCCTTCATTGCTAGTTTACCTAGTAACCCAGACTTAGCATGTATGTCAAGTCTGTCATATGAAGCAGCAATTTCATTTTGAATAAGAAAGAAGCCCTACTCGATGTAGTTGATATACACAAGCCAGAGACCTCATGAAAGGCTCCATGAAACCCAGAGTTTATACCCTGGAGGAAGCAAAAACTAAGTATGGGGAGAAGCCAAAATGCATCTACTGTAAAAAGAATATTGTTTTTAAGGATATGTGTTTTAAGAAGAAGCCTGCCCTAGCCAAGCAGGGAAAAGGAAGGCCGGCTTAGGGACAGGTACAGTTAAGCTGACTGACCCAAAGTATTTGAAAAAAAACACTGAGAATTGTTCATCTTGATTTCATTGAGAATGAAGCTGATGACGCCTCAGAAGGGGGTCATGATGACACAGGTTAATACATTTTATGTTCATATGCTGAGCTCACCATTATGAACTGTTTGAACGCTAAACGTTTTTACAACTCTTAGGTTTCTAAAAGGCGCTTACGTCAGCAGTTTATTGGGTCTCCCAGATAGATTGATGCAGCCATAGATGATGATCAATATTTTCCCTGTTGATCTGACCCATCTTGAGCATCCACAGTCTACAGATATCAAGAAGAATTATCCTGAGACTGCTAAAAAGCACCATGCAACATTCCATCTTAAAGGGGTGTTAGCTATTCCAATGAAGTTTGGAGGAACCATTACCAAAGTGCAAGTGATTTTACAGAAGGTCATAGTAATGGTTATCCTGGGTACAGGATCACCTATTAATGTTGTCTCATCTCATATTATTAAAAAGATCAAATTCACCCCTAACCTCAAGTACACTCAAGAGTATAGCACTGCTGGTACAAACTACACCAAGGTGATAGTGCATATTTGTCTCTGCCAATACAAGTTAGAAAGTTAGTTTTCTCAGTTCCCGCATTTTCCCTGGACAATATTCAATATGATATACTCATCAGGACGCAGTTTATTATCAAATATGAAGGATTTATCAATTGAAGAAAGGATACATATCACTCATCACCTACAAAGTTCACCTTGTCCTAGACATTAAAGACTCCAAAAAGAGGGATTGCTCTTGTCTGGTCGAGTACCCTTTTTCTGCTTTACCTTTGTGATATCCTACCTTTAGAAAAAACATGAAAAATGCTACCCGCTCAGTAGATGCAGCAGAGGGCATATCATATTATGCCACCAAGGAGGTAAAAATTGAAACAGGAGAATAAATTTAATTTATGCTTCATTTGCCGATAAAAATACCAAAACTTTAAGGATGGAGTGTACCTTGCTTTAGAAATTTTTATAAAAATTTAAAAAGCTTTTATTAGGGAACAGCCAAACATGGCGTTTTCTTACAACCTTTTCCAACCCCAATTCTTGTGACAATATGTTATCTGATCCTCTCCTAATCGCAAAGCTTTGGAATATATGGCAACTGGAGAAGATGTCCAAGATCTGCAGTATTCAATATTAATGACATCAACCCTAAAACCCATTCCTTATTTAGAGACCAAATCCCTTACTTGTGAGGTACTGGACAATTTTGCTTTATATCTTTGTCTGGTTTTTAATGAAACTTTAGCTTTCATTAGTTTAATTAACTATTTTTTAAGACTTTCTGTGCATTGTAGCGCGCATTGCAATAATTGGTTTTTTGGTATTTTTCGGATTTTTTGGCCAAAGTCCTCTAAAGGTTACTCTTTATGTGCCAAACTAGCTCCAACAGCTTCTTAGTGGAATATTTGTCATTAGGAGACTAGCACTTTGTCTCTTCTTTGCAAAAACTCCTCTGCTAATGCAAAATTAAGTGCACTTTGGCGTAAATTGACAAGAAAAAGCATGCCTATTTTATTTAATCAATATTTGAAATATTTTAAAGTATTCAAAAGGTATGCTCTCAGTGCAGATATCAACTTGTAGATTGGCTATATCTTTCATATACCTCAATTTAGCTTTGTCTTTTTTTAGTACTAGATGGTCCCAACCCATCAATTTAGCTTTGTCTTGAGTTCAGGAAGGGATCAGCTAAAAATGGCTAAGAAAACTATTCCTACATCTATTATATTGGTAGGATATTTAAAAAATAGATAGAAGTGTATAATAGATAAAAAATAGAAAAAGGGGTACAAGCCTAGAATCAAAGCCTTGGTTTCTACCTGCTAGTGGAGCACTTAATGGTTTATTCATAGGGATCTGTTTTTTGAGTCATTTCAGCGTTATAGGTTGTTCAATGCGATTTAAATAATATAATTATTAATTTTGGGCTTTAGGCTGCATTAAAAAATTAGAAAAATAAATAAATAAAGATAGATATAAGCTAATAATTCATAAATAGATATTTGCAAAAAATTGAAGGTTGAGGCTTCACACCTACTATGGAAAATCCTGACACTGACCATCCAAGTCTTGACTGGGGGTTATAATAATTTCACCATGGCTGACCAGCATTTTTAAGGTCCCAAACTAGCAGAACTGGGCTGAATGTAATAACCCATGGTAGTTGAATTAGGTGTCAGCACAGCGCATAAAAGTTTCGTTTCAGTCTCATAATGTTTGTGCGCTTGGTGGTAGGAAAGAGTACATCATATAATTCATTCACTTGGTGAAACTTGATTATGAAGAAGTAGGGATACCATGGGAAGATTAGTTCACTCAGCTTAGTAATATCAACCTTAGTTTGGCATTAAGACGGAAAATCTGAGTAGTTGCATAAAAAGTAGTTGGTTTAGGCTTAATTCCAAAGTAGAGTTTGGCGGTGCAATTCTCAATGTAGTAACGTTCTTGGCAAGTTAGTCAATAGCAATGGCTTGAGAGTTAGTAGATAAGGGACATAGTTGCATAGGCAGCACTCTGCATTTCTGGCAGATTGGCGCAACAATGAAGTAGAGAGGTGAATGTGAAACTTACAATAAAGCTGCATAAAGCAGCTGTATTGACATTGTTATAATTTTGGCAATATCCTGGAGATATGCCAAAGGTGTTTGCATAGGGTTAAGCCCACTGAGCAATAGGACTGACAAAATGCTAATTGCCATCCTTGAGACAACATAATAAACGTATAAAATATAAAGCTATTGCCCCAATAAAACTCTTATTATTTAATTTATTATCTAAAGCGGATCCTCACTGTTCTGCTTGCTCAAAACTACTAATAATCCTCCTCAATTAATTGTCTCATTTCGCCTATACCTCAGCGACTTTGGATGATACCATTTCCTTGTCTTTGCTAATCAGTTCCGCCATATCTCATTGGTTCTGACAGAATATGGTATTATCAATTCTCTATCACCACAGTTTGAGGCGATATTACTCCATATTTTTCTAATGTTTACATTGCCTTATCACCCTATTTAAAGTGATTTAATAATAACCCTTTCCTAACCCAAAATCGCCTCAACTCAAGGCGCTCAAATAATCATAATTAATATCATGGCTGAAGAATCATTCCATACGCCATAGTTATTTCAGGCTTATCATCCAATCATATCAGAATTTTGACATTACCCCCCCCCTTTACTGGATAATAAGACTCCTATTGCTTATATGGACGAAGGAACTTTGTGTGCGCTCAGTGAATGATCTGACTGCTCACGGGGTCCTTGATAGTGTAGGTGCTGACACCTATTTTCTCAATGACTTTGAATGGCCCAATTTAAATGCTGGCCAATTTGTGCTTTTGACTGAACCCATGTAGTCATGAAGCAAAACTATGTCCCTTTCTTTGAACTGAGCTAACCTGCTCTGACATACCTGACTGGGAGCCTGATTCTTGATCTTCTTTTCTAAGCTGAAGGCGTATGCTTTGGGTTGCAAAGAATCAATGTGTCCACAAGGTTGGTCAAATAATGGTGGGGATCCATTCTTCCAGTATCTTCTACGCAAAAATAGAGCAATGCCAGAAGAGCTTGGTATCATTCATATAGTAATTGAAAGGGGCTCTTACCCGTGGAAGAATAATAGCTAATATTATAGGCAAAGATGGCGGTGCAAAGGAGGAACTCCAATTGGAAGGTTGATCTATTACTAATTTCCAAAGTATGTTCACTGTGTCTCATTGACCCGTTTGACCATTCTGTTAAACTTGGGGTAGTATGAGGTCATCAGAACCCCGCAGATACCCATTATCTCATTCAACTTTTGAATGATGTGCAAGGTGAAGTTGGTTCCATTATTGGTAAGGATGAACTTAGGGAAGCCATGTCACTGGATAATACATTCCATTACAAAATTGGCCATGTGATCGCCACTAATTCTGTATTGCTTGTACACCAACTCACCTAATCATGTGGCCTATTACCACCAGAATGTACTTGGCCGGTTTGCTCCTGTTAGCAGAGGACCAATGACATCAAGGGAAACCGTATGCCAAGAAAAATGGAGTTCCACTAACTTGTACGAAGTCTTCTGGTGGAACAGCTTTTCCACTTGGCACTGGTGGCAGCAGGAAATGGTTTTGAGCATGACAAAGTTCATACTCTCCCAATAGTACCAAGGTCACAACAATTCCAGGGTCTTACTTACTCCACCATGTCCAAGACTTGGTGTGAACTCATAATAATATTAGGTCGGGCAAATGCCTTGGGATATTCATGGTATGCCCCCATATCCACTTTTACAATTCACCATTTTTATGAAATGTATTGCCCCTTATTCCGTCTAATACCTTGATGACTTGGATCAGTTCATCATTGTATTTTCTATTAAGTATTTTGTCATACATAATGTCACTGAGATCTGCTGTAACGGCAATGGTTGGCATTCTCAACAAGAAATCAGCATTTTAGTGTTTTGCTCCAGCTTGGTGGATCTTATCACAGTAAAAAGCATGCAGTTTGAGAGCCCTTCAGGCTAGACGCGCTTTCAGCTCCTTGAGGTTCTGCAACCAGCGTAACAAAGCATGACCCATTATGAATTTAAACTTCACTCCATGCAAATACACACCAAATTGCTTATATGCGTATATTACCACTAAGCACTCCCGCTTAGTCACAGTGTAATTATGTTTGTGGCAATTCATGCTTCAACTGCAGTATGCCATTGGGTTCTCCTCCCCTTCATCATCCTTTTGGGATAGGACTGCCCCAACGGCAGAAAGGGTCATATCCGTCTGAACTATGAACTCCTTATTAAAATTAGGGTAGCACAGCACTGGCGCACTTATTAGCGCCATTTGAAGTGTATCAAAGGTGAATTGGCAGCGTTCCGTCCATTCAAACGGGGCATCCTTCTTCAATAACTCAAACAGCGGTTAATCAATACAACTGTAATTGGGTATAAAGTGGGGGTAGTAGCTGACCTTCCCAAAAAATTGTTTATATTGCGCTTGCTATTTGGTGTAGTCAACTTATGGATAGCCTCCACCTTGGCTGGTTAGGGTCTCAGCCCAGTCGCATCTACCACAAGCCAACGTACTCCAGTTGGTCCTTAAAAAAGTAACATTTTTAGGGCTTGATTTTACCGTTGTCTTACAAAATTTGATGGAAGACCTCCTCCAGGTGGGTAAGATTCTCAGTGAATGTACACAAAAAAACATTAGTACTGTCGAGGTATATAAGGATAAATGACAGCTTCAGGTCGCCAAGAATGGTGTCCATGGCCGCTGAAATGTAGCCAGGGCATTACATAGCCCTTGAGGCATACAGGTCAGTTGAAAAAGCCCCTTGGACGTGATAATGGCGCATTTCTCCTGTTCCACTGTAGGCAACTTGATTTGTCAATAACTGGATATCAAATCCATTGCTGAGAAGTAACAAGCTCTTAACATCTGATCCAAGGCATCATCAATTTGCAGCAAGGGGTATGAGTCCTTTTTGGTAATTCTTTTGAGCTTCTGGTGTTTATTACTAATCATTTGGTGCCGTCCTTCTTTCACAATCAGAACGGGAAAAGCCCATGGACTATTTGATGGTTCAAGCATCCCTTATGTCAGGATTGTGATGAAAAAAAAATTAAATTCCCCACTTCTTAATTGAGCCGCAGTGAATCAAATCTCAAGCCTATTTGAAAGGAGACTACTTCAGGATTCTCATCCCCAATTGCTGAGTCGCGTGAGGCGGAGTTTCCACTAACATGGTCATGAGAGGTGGTGAAATACAATGAGGGCTCCAAATAGGTGGTCAATCCAGAAGGCCATTAAAGATCTTGAAGTATGGGGTCATGAAGATCCTCGAGGCACCGTGTCCCCATGCACCCTATAAATATTAACAACTTTTAATCCAAAAAAATTAGTATTATATCAATTCTTTCATTTCCTGTTTGACCCATTTTTGTGAATTTTCAGCTTTGAGTCATTTTTGGACCTCAGAAACAGTATAAAGAACTGTAACGCCAACTAATGTGGTGCTCGCTACAGGATACTCCGGGCTGTCCTAAGTGAAAACGTCTATCACAAACAATGGAGAATATTAGCAGCCCTGAAGATCAATCTGCTGGTCAGTTGAGAAATGTTTCTCAATGGGTTAGTACCTTGCAATATGGAATAACACCCTTGCAGCCTGAGAGATTAGAATTCCGGGCCACATTCCAGTTCTCCCTGCCCTCTATCAATGGAACTCAGCACCAACTTCAGTATGAGAACCTTAACGATTTTGTCCAACAATTAATAAATGGCATCTACTCTATGGGTGCTTTCTCCAGCCGCTCTCATGCCTCTTCTGTTCCCTCTACTATGCGGAACCTCTATGACTCATCCCATCTTCTGGCAGGAGAACAAGTTTTGAGCTCCAAACGCTATCTTCACAACTTTGTCCACACAGCTATTCATCACCTAAACCAACTAGTTGGGTTGCATCATCAAGAAGTCTCCCAACAACTGGGGTTCACCTAGGCCTTACACTCACATATTGCTGATTTCTAAAATGCAGCCTCTTCCTTTGTCCATGACAACCGCAAGCCCATTATTGATAACTGACAGTTGATCAACAAGGTTGAGATCAGATTGAAGTGTTAGATAGTGGGATCTCTGGATATACTGAGGACCAGCTGCATTGGAACTTTAACTTCTTGAGGCAACATGGAATCAGCTTCTTCATGTCATGGATCTGGTATGGGCCCTGCAACAACACTATTGGGAGCTGGCCTCTCATGACTACTCATCCAGGAGTGAAGGTCTTGAAGGGCCTAAGGAGCCTGAAGGCCCTAAAGGGCTTAAAGGACCCAAAAGACCAGAGGCTCTTTGTGGACCTTAAGGGCCCCCACGTCCCTTAGCCCCCACCCCTGATGGCCCTGAAGACCCATGGCAGAAGGATATGATAACAGCCTTAGCTGCCCTAAGCAATCAAATTCAGAATATAGCTCAGGGATGCAAACTCCGAGTGGATTGAGTCCACCTTGATCCTAGGGTCTCTATTGAGGCACTGTCAGATGAAATGGACAACTTCTTTGACTTCACCAAGCTTATTGATACTTGCATTACTCAGCTCAAACAAATTTTTCGAGGGTTCAAAACCAATTTTATCACCCTCAAAAGCTATCTTCACCTTCAGGGCGCCAACTTTCAATCCTTAAAGGAGCAGGTTGCAATTAAGGATTCCATTTCCTCCCTCAACCAAAATTGGGATCTTATATATAGGAGGACCTTGAGAGCATATGGTGACAGCTAGATCAGCATGTCCCCTGCAACTATGAGGAGACTAAGATCTCAGAGCCAGCGCCCATACCTGGTGCTAACAATCTCTCCAGTCCTCTTATAACTAATCTTTAAACCTAGTTTTAAAGAAAGGTTCACCCCGGCCAGGAAAGAACTGCATCCTTCCTGTACGCATATGAGAGTTCCATGGAGGAGGCCACTGACCAGCAGAAGATAAAACATATCCACTCCTGCCTAGATAGCACTTCATGGGAGATCATGACTCCCATTTGAAGGAGTGAAACACCTGGGAACAGGTCCATACAGCCTTAATCCAAGAGTTTGGCAGCAATCAAATCATGGCCAACCAAAAAACAAAAGTTATGGGTATCTGACTGAATATAGAAGAAAGCCTCATGGAGTTTTCCAGTCGTTTTTATGCCTAAGTACAACCTCTAGTCACTACAAATCATATCACCCTGGATGATGCTATTACCGCTGGCATCTCTGCGTTGGGATCCTACCCTGAGGTTCAAATGCATATGACTGGTAGAATAATGCGCTTACCTGTATCCAAGAGATCAAGGAAGCACTTGGCGAGATCCCTGCAATGACTCTGCACTTTAAGGCTACATTTACAGGCCCCTCTAACTCTCCTAGAGTTCATGTGGTCTAAAACCAGAAGAATCCTCGACTTTGATGCACTCACTATAACGGTTTCAGAAATAGTGCCAAGACCTGCTGGAAATGACTTGACAAGGAGATGTGAAAAGGGCCGTCATCATGAGGGACGAGGCGCTCCATGTTGACATCCCTACCCAGCCTCTAGAATCCTCCATAACTTTGAACAAACCTGAAGCTATTGTATATAAAATGAAAGTTTCAGTATCTAATGATAATAAATAAATTAGTAATGCTTACTCTTCTTCTGATGACTCTCAAATGTTCCTCACGCTACCACCCCAGTTTGGAAGTCTGGTTACCCATGTCGTAGTTTAAGTTTACAAAATTCCAGTCCTTGCCATAGTTGAAAGTTGCTCGCCTGTGAACGTCATATCATCCAAGTTAATGAAGCATGTCAAGATCGCTCCAGATTTTCCATACTATATGAAGTATGGCACGGCTGTCCCACAATGTACCCTATTTATAGGGGCTTATTTCTCTCTACCATTATGGTTTGGAAATCTTGCTTTAAACACCCCCGCTGTCATGCTAGATAATCCTAACTATGACCTGCTAATTAGGACTCAGTTCCTTCGAGACTATTCAGCAGTACACCATTATGATGGTGGCTTTATGTCCCTACTAGGACATTGGCTCCCTCTGATCTTTGAGACTTCCTATGATTCTAATACAGAGTTCAAAGCCCAAGCCTGTTTACTGGAGAGTGAAGGCCAGATCAATTTTCTCAAATATCACATTAGGGGCTCCTGAGTCCAATTGCCCCTCCTGCTGTTTATGGACAAGAGAGCATGCCAAAATACTTACCTAGGGTGAATACAATACCTACAAAGTCCTAAGTCATTGCTGACACCCAGGTCCATGTCAACGTTCCCTTGAAAACCTATTGGAAATCTGAGGCCTAGACAACCCATCCACAAAAGAGGTGCTAACCTGTCCAGGGATCTTGATCCAGCTTATGCCAAGTCTATATCCATGTTGTTTGACAACCTCACTTACAAACCCAAAATTGTAGGTCCTAACAGTCCTGCCGCCTATGTCCGCCTTCTACCAGTGGAGGCTATTTCTGATGTCCAAAGTTTTGGGGACATAAAAGATCTTGGCTTGGAGATGCCTCCATTGGTCAGCTTGGTCAACACCAGTATCAGAAAGGACCTCTCAGACAACTAACAACGTAAGGTTCAAGAGTTGTTGGAGGAGTATTAAGACCTATTTTTGGCCTCAACCTACAACTTCAGAAGAAGGAACGGAGTCCTACATCATGTAGAAACTGGGGATGCTCCCCCTTCCAGACCTGACCTTACCAAAAAAGCAATGTTGAAGAGACCCAGGTGATGGTGGAACTCAAACAACTTTTTGATGCCGGAATCCTGGTACCATTGTGCAGCACTTGGGCCTCTCCTCTTCTGCTGGTTTGGAAGAAGGATGGCAGCCACTGGGTGGTGATGGACTACCAGAGACTCAACTCCATCATCAAGAAAAACAGTTATCCTCTGCCCCAAATTGATGATTCCCTCCGTCTGATTGCTGGATTCCAGTACTTTTCTGCCATGGACCTCACCAGCGGATATTGGCAAGTTGAGCTCGCCCCTGAAGATCAAGCCAAGTGTTCTCTCATAGCCAATGAAGGACAATTTGAGCCCACAAGGATGCCCCAGGGCCTTTGTAACGCCCTAGCCACTTTCCATTGTGCCATGGATGGGATCCTTGGGGACTTTAAGCTTTCATGCAGGCTTGTCTACCTAGATGACATTACTGTTTTCTCAAAAACCTTTAATGGTCACATTGAGCATGTCAGGGAAGTCTTCATTTTGCTACGAAAGGCTTCTATAAAGAGTAAACCTTTGAAGTGATCTTTCTTCCAATCTGAACTGGAGTTCATGGGACAAAAGGTTTCCAAAGATGGCATCCAGCCTATACCAGACAAGGTCAGAGCCATAGAGAGAATGTCACGCCCCCAAAGCTTAAGGGATATACAGGTATTCCTAGGCATAGTGGGCTATTATTGTCAATTTATCTCCCGGTTTGCCAATCTAGCTGAGCCACTATTCTACCCCCCTGCAGAAGAATGTGCCATTTGAATGGCTGCCTGAACAAGAACAGGCTTTTAATGCCTTAAGTACTGCTCTATGTACTAAACCCATACTAGTCCACACGCGCTTTGACCAACCCTTCTTGTTGTTTACAGATTCAAGTGATGTTGCTGTTGGGTTTATCCTAGCCAACATGATAAAAACCAAGTCGACCATCTAGTGGCCTATTTTAGTAAGACGCTGAGTAAAGCTGAACGGAAATAAAGCATTAATGAAAGGAAGTGCATGGCTGTCTTTCTAGCCATCAAACATTTTTGGCCTTATCTCTACGGTACTCACTTTACATTGTTACAGACCACTCATCGCTCCAGTGGCACCAGCAAATGAAGGACCCAGATGGCCAACTATCCAGGTGAGCTTTATGACTACAGAGCTATGATTTCACCATTGTCCATTGTGCAGGTATGATTCACCAAAATGCTGATGGCCTCTCCAGGATGCAAGTGCTAGCAGCTTTGGCCCCTGAGGAGGACTGGCTATATAATTTAATAGGTCGTCCTGAGCATTGGGAATATGAAACTCCCGAGGTCCAAGCTGAACTCCAAAGGATGACTTGAGATACTTAAATTAAAGATGGAATTCTCTACAAGAAGGTCGATAAGAGGTGGCTCCCTTAAGTCTGCCCCTCTTCCCAAACTGATGTTATTCTAGAGGGCCACTCTACTATGGGACACAGGGCAATTAAGAAGTCTCACAAATGGCTGAAGTCAAGATGTTACTGGGACTGAATGATGGAAACCATCTAAGAGGTCTTGGAGGAATGTATGACTTGCCGATCTCAAGACTGAGCCAATTCTCAATTCCAACGCTCAGTTATCACCCCAACTGGGCCCTATAATGTCACTAGCACTGATGTGGTGGGCCCTCTTCCCACTGGGTTGCATGGCCATAAGTATATTATCCTAGCTGTGGACCACTTAACCAAGTGAGTTGGCGATTTTGGTCCCAGCTGCCACTGCCAAAGCCACATCCCTCTTCCTTGTTTGATCCGTTTTTACTCAGCATGGGTGCCCTCAACCCTTACTTTTGTACAACGGGTTGAATTTCACTTTACAAGTAGTACAAGAACTTAACTCGCTATTTGGTACTACCCAGAGTCTCGCTGCCCCTTACCATTCATCAACTAATGGGGCAGTAGAACGCGCTAACAGAACTCTTATTTCCATTTTATGAAAGTTGGCTGCTTTTGATCCAGCCCGTTGGAACCATTACCTACCCAGAGCTTTGCTGCCTGCAGGGTAAACTACCACTGAATCATCAAGATGTCCCCTTTTGAAGCCCTATGTGGGCGTGCACCTCAGCTACTTAGTAGCGTCCAGCCATAGCTTGAGACCTCCACAACTGAGAATTTCAAATTAACTATGAGGGCCTTAGCTGAAGAAATTGTTCAACTTCAAGCCCTAGCCACACAAAGCATCATCACCACTACAGGAATAAAGACATCCCGATTTAATCTTGGACGACCCTCTTTACTAACTTCTAATTAGGTGACCTTGTTCTCTTCTATCACCATTGACCTGGAGGCTGACAAAATAAACTAGATGTTCTCTGGTCTGGACCATATAAGACCATTCATAAGGTAAAGTTAGAGTGCTCCATTACTGATGTCAACAAGGGGACCATGGTCAATTGGTTGCATGGCTGGTTCCTTCATCCCTATACCCCCTTTTAACAGGATATCGAGGGTGTCGTTGTCAGGATTTGAAATAATGAATAAATCAATTTACCCACCTCTGAATCGAGCCATAATGAATTGACTCTCAAACCTGTCCAAACAAGGATGACTTCAGGATTCTCATCTCCAATTCTGGAGTCATGTGGGGTGGATTTTCCACCGACCTGGTCATGTGGGCGGCGAAATACATTGAGGATGCCCAACAGGCAGTCAATCTGGAAGGACAGGAAAGATCCTGAACAGATGGGGCTGCAACGATCCTTAAGGCACCATGTCCCCACTCACCCTATAAATATTGACACCTTTTAACATAATAAAATAATTAGTATTCTGATCATTTTTACATTTCCTTCTTGACCCTTTTTATGAATTTGCAGCTCTGAGCTACCTTTGGACCTCGGCAACAGTCTAGAGAACTATAACGCTGAAAATTAAGCTTATGATAATTTATATCAACTTACCGCTGAACATATTGGAGCAGCTAAATCTGGCTTGGAGGCAAACTGCAAATTCATTATTTAGTTTCATATGCGGCTCACCACCATGGATACTGGTGTAGTTAAGTATGTAGAGGAGGCGATGAAGATCTTCCGTGATGAGTTACGCGCCTCTACTGCTAACACCCACTCTCTTCTTGAGGAGTTTGCCAAGGAACTTGAAAAGCATGAAGAGCAAACTTGCCGCGACCTTTTGGCGCATGCGTCCACACCTCAACCTGGGGAGAAACAACGTGTGGCTGTGGTAGAGAGGAAACTAGCTCAAGCCTTGTCACTTGTTGAGGAGCTTGAGCGCCATCTATTGCACGAACCTTCTAGGGCTACCCCCGGTCTAGAGGCTATGGTTTCTCAACTGGAAAAAGAGCTTTCCCTTAAAGATTCTCTTGAGAATATAAAATATCTTGCCCGCCATATTAGTGAATGAAAAAGAAGCTCAAGAGGTCAAAACCTCACTTGAAGGGCCCGCTTTGTTGAAGGATGTGCATAGTTGGTTGATACAAGTTGAGCGTAGCTATGAACAGCTTAAGGGGGACGTACAGTTACAAAGCTCCCATCCACTTGATGATGAAGGGTGTAAGCAGATAAAGGAAAGCCTAAAAACCGCGTGGGGATGGTGGGATTTGACCACTAAAATCTAAAATTCCTTGTGTCACAGATCCGTTTTAAAATCAATACACTGGAGAGTCAGATTGAAGAACTAGAAACTCAAAAGATGGGGATGAAAGCTCAATTGCTCTGTGAATTCGCCCCCCAAAAGTCCATCACCGCCATGAAAACCAGGCTTGGAGCTATCCAAGACCAGCTCAATTGACTCTCTCACTCTTTTGATCAGTTAGACCTTCTCTCGGAAACCACATGGACAGATGCTCCTGCAATTCATACTCTCTCTGGGGGTGACCATGGTTCATTCAAACCAACTTTTAAGGACAAGTTCATCCCCGGTGAAGGCAGCATTGCTTCATTTTTCTATATTTACGAAGCTGCAATGGAAGGGGCGCTTGTCTATGAGAATATCAAACACATCCTATATTGTTTGAGTCACATGAACCATGAGGTGATGGCCCCCATATGGATGCTCTTAACACCTGGTCTGAGGTTAAGGAGGCCCTTATCAATAAGTTTGGCTCAAAACAAAGCTTAATCATGAAGAAGCAAGCGTTCATGTGCATTAGCATAAGAAGAGGAGAGTCAGTGGTTGCCTTTGCGGAGCAGTTCTATATTGAAGCGCAGACTTTTTTAACTTCTAAGATGTTGACCTTGGATGACTCTGTTGCCGCTATCTTGAATGGGTTGGAATTTCACCCTCCTTTGGTGATTCATATCACTTCCATCAAATGATTTCCGCAATGTCCAAGATATAAAAGAGGCTCAACTAGATGTTGCAGAATTCCACAAGCTTGAAGTACCTCGTGGAGTAGTATCCTGACCTTGTATTATAGCCATTGAGGATCAAAAGCCTAAGCCTCAGGTCCTGGACATTGAAGACAAAAAGGAGACCCTTCAAATTATGGGCCATGAAGAGCAAAAACTAAAAAGCAAAGCGGCCTGAACGCCCTTGGTGTGAATACTGCAACAAGTTTGGACACCATGAGGCTGTGTGCTGAAAAAAGATTGCCAACGCTGAGGAGCAGGAGCAAGGAAAAGAGATGTAAGCGTAGGTATAGGCACATCTATTGCTGACGGATCTCATGTGCCTGACCCAGTTACTCAAATAATGCCATTACCTCTTGTTGAAAATACCCCTGTGGATGAATCTGAGGGGGGTTATGATGATGTTAGTTACTAAGTATTAGGATTACCCACTGAAGTAAAGGTCCCTGATCCTTTAAACGCTGGAGGATTTAACGCGACCACCATATCTGAGGTATACATAGCTCATCCAAGTATTAGGGTGTCCTGTAGTTATCAATACCGCCAGCAACGCAGATCAGCTCCTATCACGTTCAATTCACCCTCTCCAGCGAGGGCACACCATGAAGTCCATCTTGGATAGTTAATTTGAGATAGCTCGCAAACTAACATCCACCTTCCATCTCAAGGAGGTCTTAGCTCTGTCTTCTAACTTTGAGGTAACACACACTAAGGTGGAAGTGGTCATTCAAAAGTCCAGTGATGACAATCCTTGATAATGGATCCCCAGTGAATGTAATGTCCTCAAAGCTGATGAAAAAGATAAAGTTGGAGCCTGACTTGGAGTACAATCAAGAGTTTGGAACAGCAGGCCTAAACAACACCCATGCCATTGGGGCATACTCTTTCCTTCTGATTTAAATTGGAAAGCTTATTTTATCAGCCCCACAGTGGACTTGGACAACAAGACCTATGACATGCTCATAGGTACTCAATTTGTGATCAAATATGAGGAGATCGTCAATATGAAGCAAGGTTTCCTCTAGTTACTCAACTATGAAGTCCCTTTAGTCTTATCCAATAAAGAGTCTGACAAGAACGAATACTCTTGTCTGGTTGAGTACCCATTTTCCGCTTTACCTTTACATTATACCACCGCAGGACAAAATACAAAAAAATTTCCTGATTCAGTGGATGCTATGGACGGTATTACGTTTTATGCTGCAGATTAGATAGTAATTAAGCCGTGTGAACTAAGAGTGGTTCTCACAAAGATCACCCTACAAATCCCACACCACTACTTGTTGCATCTCATAAGTATTGAGGGTGTTAGCCCCTTGGAGCCTCAGGTAATGCCTGGTGTATTAGATCCAGACTACAAGAGGCTTATTACTCTGCTGTTGGGGAACCTTACCAGCAATGACATGGTATAAGAAAACACCAGGAGATTGATAGAGGCTTATTAATCCTAGTGGATGACATTGAACAAATTCACTTCATTGGCTATATGTTAGATATGGGCCTGCCAACGGATAACCTGGTATGTACCTTACCCAATGTCCATATCTCGGATAAATTGACCCCAGCTGAACTTGGAAAAGTTCACACTCTACTGGAAGACTTTAGCGACATGTTTTCAAATCAGATAATGACTATGGCCACATGAAGAGCTGGTGCCACTCCATTGATGTGGGTGATGCCCATCCCATTCAGTCAAAACCT
This sequence comes from Massospora cicadina, assembly GCA_022478985.1. Classification (NCBI taxonomy): domain Eukaryota; kingdom Fungi; phylum Entomophthoromycota; class Entomophthoromycetes; order Entomophthorales; family Entomophthoraceae; genus Massospora; species Massospora cicadina. The sequence goes on from JAKSZP010017313.1 coordinate 41,610, forward strand.
TACTGCAAGTCAAAGGTGGAGGAACAGCAGATGAGGACGGAACTCAAGCAGTTATTAGACGCGGGGTTACTAGTTCCTTCACAAAGCCCTTAGTCTTTTCCCCTCTTGCTAATTAAAAAGAAGAATGGAGGTAATCAGATAGTCATGGACTATCACAAGTTAAATAACCTTACAAAAAAGGATGGCTATTCTATCCCCCGCATTGATGACGCCCTGGACCAACTCTCTGGCTCTAGCTTCTTCTCAGCCATGGACTTGGCTAGTGGCTATTGGCAAATGGACATTTATCCCAAAGACTAGGAGAAATGTGCTCTCATTTGCAGTGAGGGTCTCTTATAACCCACCTAATTACCTCAAGGGTTGTGTAACTCACCTGCAACATTCCAGCGCGCCATGAATCACATTCTGCAGGACCTGAAGTTAAGTAGCATCATTGTCTATCTCAATGACATCACAGTGTTCTCAAAAACCTTTAACAAACATCTTGATCACTTGAAGGAGATGTTTCAACGTTTATGGGAATCCAATATTAAATTAAAACCTTCAAAGTGTAACTTTTTTATTTGAGGTGGGCTGACCTTGGAACAAATCTACTGCACCGATAGAGAGAATTGGGAGTATGGAGTGAAAATATAGGAGAGTGGAGGACAAAACCTAAGGACTGGGGGTAAAAACTTCCTGCATAAAATCTGATAGGCCAGGATTACATGATTAAACTTCACTAATTTGCTTGGTTGGACTGAGGCATGGTGCAGAAACCACATGTATTGAAATCCTCTTGGCACAGAAAATGCATTTTCTGCCACAACGGGATTGAAACCCGCGTTATGAGGGGTGATAGTGGGACCTCAAAGTGTACTTTCTTTAAAAAGGAAATTGGATTTCCTTGGAAACTCCTTTTCTCAAGAGGGAATCCAACCCATACAAGATAAGGTTGAAGCGATTGCAAAAATGCCTCCCCCTAAAAAATTTGTGGGATATACAGGTATTTCTGGAGCTGATGGGGTATTATCATCAATTCATCCCTAAGTTTGCACAGCTCAGTGAACCCCTCGTCTGCTAACTGACTAAGAACACCCCTTTCCAATGGGGTGCTGATCAAAAAGCTGATTTTGAGACGTTGAAGCTTCTGACACAAAAACGTCCTATTCTGAGGCAACCCAACTATGGTAAACCATTTATTTTGTTTACCAAAGCCTCAGACTATGGCGTTGGGGCCATCTTGGCGCAACTGGATTAAAACGTTGTTGATCATCCTGGATCCTATTTTAGTAAGATGCTGTCAAAGGCGGAACGCAACTGCAGTGTAACAGAGAAGGAGTCCTTGCCGTTCTGTTAGGTGTAAAGCACTTTCGCCCTTTCCTGTATGGGACTAAATTCACTGTGTTTATAAACCATGCCTCTCTGAAATGGTTACAGAACATGAAGGATCCTATTGTCCGTTTAGCTCGCTGGGCTCTAATGCTCCATCATTATGACATGAATATTGAACACCATGCAGAAACTTGTCACATGAATGTTGATGGGTTAACTCAGCTGCCATACTGTATTTGTATAATAGTGAGGCGGAGCGGCTATTTGACCTCTTAATGACCCCCAAGGACTGGGAGGATGAGTATGAGCCCTTACAGAGAATGTTAACCTGGCACTCCTACAACACTAAAGTGGAGAGTGAATAATTGTACAAGCAAGTGGTGTCAAAGTGGTTCCCCTACCTTTGGCCCTCAGAACGTGTATCTGTTATCCTGGAAGCTCACTCCACCCTAGGACATGGATGAGCTAAGAAAACCTATGAGTGGATTAAGGATTGGTATTATTTGGAAGGAAATAGGGAGACTATTGTTAAAGCCTTGGATGCCTGCCTCACATGTAAGAAGCAATCCAGTTTCAATACTAAATAACAATATCAGCCAACTACCCCTCAACAACCGTTCCACACCATTAGCCTGAACGTAGTAGGTCCTCTCCTTCAGACTACTGATAGAAACAGAGTTATCCTAATAGGCATTTACCACTTCACTAAGTGGGTTGAAGCCGTGGCTCTTCCTTCCTAGACGGTTAAGGCTACAGCCACCTTTTTACATGAAAATATTTTCACTCGTCATGGATGTCCCTAAGTACTACTCTGTGACAATGGTAAGAACTTCACCTCCAGAGTAGTCAAAATCTTGACTACTTTTGTCAGGCAAACAGCAAGTTAGAATTAGACTGGCCTGACAGCCCAGGTGCCAGAGCACCCAAATGGCAAATCAGAATGCCAAAGGCACTGCTGCTGGTACAATGGATATGAAACTAAAGAGGGTATTTGCCAATAACTGCCAATGAGTCATAATCTCATACAGGCACATAATGAAATACCAGACAAATACGGCTGTTAACCCTGAGGGGTATGTAAGTGCCAGCGGATAGGGCGGTTTATTTTTAACATAAAAACTAAATTTTGGAAAAGGATTTTTTTTAATGAAAAATAAAGAAAGAAAAATCAATCAACAATTTTCTCAGTGTGATGCAACTGATTAAATAGTGGTCAATTAATTCAGGGACAAGCAGGGATTGGGTCCCTAAAGTTTGACCTAACCAGAGAATTATTTGGCGATGGGGGCAGATAAGCTCAATAGGGACTGACATTGAAGGATATAGCAGCAGGCTGAGTCGTTGTCATTAAACCTCAAACTCCTAAACTAAGGCTCAACTGCATTTCTGACAATTAGCATGTTGGCATCTGGCCCAATGAGCAGCAGGAATCCCCCAAGGCCACCCCATGTAGGGGCGGTCCCAATTGGTTGGGAACAAGTTTGGGATGCCCAGCTTGCCCTTGCCCAGTTGCTGGGCTGTTTGTTTGGTCAAAAGTGTTGCATTGGCCACAACTCCTGATTTTCCAGAAGGAAGATTCAAACTATTATTGATGGTGTTTGATTCTACTACCTGCATATCAGGGATCATCCCCAATGATTTTGAAAGGGGGTTAATATTAACAATCGCACTGTTAGCCAAATTAAAACTGTCAGCGATTCTGACTGATGAATTAATCTTCATCCCTTTTTGACTATATGGATTCTGATCACTGGGCTTGTTTCCACTTGGTTTCAGACCAATCAACTTCAGTTTGGCAATCTTGGCACATATTTTTCTGATCAGATGTACAAGTTCAGCTGAGGTGAGTGTGAGCACTGGGGGAGGAATCCAAAGAGGGAGAGTTGTTATCCAGCTCTCATCTACCATGTGGGCAAGGTCACCCTGGGTAATGAGGGGTACAGCCACCCTTTTCAGAAACTTTTTACTGTGAAATGGGAAGAGAGCCCGATCAACAGACAGAGGACGTTCCCAGGACTTACAACTTTAATGGGAGCCCAACAACTTTCTCAGCTCTATATAATCCCTTTACAAATGGGACCATGGAAAGAGAAAATGGAACCTTGGTTTCCATTCTTTGAAAAATGGCATCCTTGATCCTCTTCACTGGGACCAATATCTACCCAGTGCCCTTATGACTTACCAGATTAGCTATCACCAGATTCAAAAAATGTCTCCATTCCATTTCTTGTATGGGCGTGACAAGGAATACCTGTCCTCTTAGCTAAGGATGTCTTCTCTAGTGGTGAGGAACCTGAAAAACCCATGAGAAGATTGTCTTATTGTATCATTTAGCTTCAAAATGAGTCTATGACAAATCTAGCTAAAATGGTCACTAAGGAAGGACAAGCGGCCAATGAGTTTCAGGCTCACCTGCCTCCATTTAAAGTGTCTGATATGGCCTTATATTACCTTAATCACATCACTCCTAGAAGCGGCAAGCTTGGATAAATTTGGGAGGGTCCGTTCACCATCACTTACAAGAGAGGAAATGAGTACTCTATCAAATCCTTAGCTAAAGGGATTACCATTAATTGGGTACATGGCCATTTACTACAGCCCTATTCTTCTCAACATTTTTGAGGGGGTGATATAAGACATTTGCCATTTTGACTTCATAAAAAGAATGTTTTAGGTAAAAAGGTCCCAATTCAACACATATTATTGGGCCAATTACATGTCCATTCTCAAAGTGATATTTATTCAAACAAAAATGACAACAATATTGGCCAAAAGACCCTGACCAATCTTGGTGGAACCCCTCAAATTGGAGCAACACTTTTCCAAATACCAAATGGGCTATTAACTTGAAATCAAGTAATTGGATTCCTTCAACCACAAGGCATATTCCAGGGCATCCATCAAATGGTTCTCCCCCAGCCACATCTAGTTCCATTATAACATCTAAGCGGGGAACACCCCCTTTTATAGGTGTGGTGGCGGCCCACCAAGGTGCAATTATTTTATCAAATGGTGATTGATTGAAATTAATCAAATCATTACCACATGGGTACATTCTGCTTGAAAATACCTTCCCATCTGTCGTTTCACCAAAGCAGCCCAAATTTCTTGAGATCTGATAGGATGAATTATCATATTTCCTAATTCAGATGTATTTAAGCTATTCCAAATGCTACATTGAATCTCTTTGACCCTCAATACTCAAGATAGTTTAGATAATGAGTGTTAGTATCAAAGCACACTTTTTCTACTTCTTTCCCACATTCCAAATAAAAAAAACTTAAAAGCCAACCTTTGCTTTTATTTGAAAAAAGTAATCCTTTTTAAGTTTTATGCATTTTTATGAAATCTGGCTGGATCAGCACCAGAGAGCTAAACCTTGATGGATTTCCACACCAATCATTAGTTTTAAATAAAAATTTCTAAAAAAACAATCTTATTTGTAAATTTAAGAAGTCCTCAAAACACCTTCTGGCAATAATTTCCAATTTTGGAAATTGCTGGCTAATATATTCGTTGCCCTATTTCTTTTGCATCCCGCAATATGGATGGCTATACCAGAGGTATTCTGGCCAGTATTTTGGATAGTAAATCATCCTGGGTGCCAGCACAGTCTTATTTTTATCAGCACTATCCATGAGATAAAGACCACTATGATAACTGAACTAGGAGGCAGGATAAAACTGATACAATGGTAAAATTTAAGGAACATAGTTTTAACATAAAAGCCCCCCATAGGTTAGGACAAAAGGTATGAAAGATAGAATTCCAAGGTGCAGAACCACTTGGTTTAAAAGGGAAGCTTTATACCAGGGACTTTGTGAAAATAAGCCTATTCATAAATAAGAAAATCATCCCATAAAGTTTGTGGTGCTTAATAAACTGCTATTAGATACCTTTCAGCAAAAATTACCAATAAAATTTGATAATCATTTTGAAATTCACCCAATTATTTTATGTGAAATTGCATAAATTCAAGGTGGACTTTGCCAAGATAATAAAAAAAGAAAAAAAATCCCTTTTGAGCCATTATCATGTACAAAAGTGACTGTTTTATGTATTGTGAATGCCACAATAGGCATTAACCTGATTGTGACAGGTAGAGCAAGATCCTTTCTCAAGTGCTATAATTAAGATTAGTTTACCCCAAACAAAAGCTAAAAAATATTTGGGTAGTTAGGGATCTAAAAACAACCTTGTCTATAAAAAAGAAGTTAACAACTAAAAAATTATTTATTAGAAGGAAGAATATTTCAAATGGCTGAAACAATAAAATGAGATTTGATAGCTTATATCATGCTTCCAACAGTATAGATCAGGGCATGAAACTTTGTCCAAGCTCAATGCTCTTGAAACGCACAACTATTGTATTTTCTGAATACCTACATTTTCAGTTAACTAATATATCATGTTTTGGTAATTCCTTACTCCATTTATTAACCTATTTTTTCCTATATTTTTCCAACAGATTGCTATGGCTCTCGCAGCCTGAGAAAATAGAACAAACTGTGGTATTTATTAACTATTAATAATATGTTGTTAGCAATGAATTGTAATTAAAAATCATTGACACAACTTTCTTTCCAATATAGTGACCTTTATAAAATTTCCTATGATTTAGTGGGATTGTATGTAGCAGGTGAGAATAAAAAAGTTAGGAGATATCTAGTTTACTGAGGTATAAAAATTTTTAACCAAAGGGGGTTTATTTTACTACCTTTTTTGATATAGTTGAATCTTCTAATAACAGGTAAAGCCAAATTAGCCACTCTTTACTTTACCTGGCTAAGCCTATGAGTTTAAACGTTTTGAGTTTAAAAAGAATATATATCTCTTTCAATTTAAATGGCATACAATTAAGGAATTTTTAACACATCAGGCCTGTATACTAACATTACAAAAATAATTGTTAGCTATTTTAACTCAATGACATAAATAATAATATTATTAAATGATGATAAAAAGAATAAAATTATCACTATATTTAAACTATAACTCCTTCAGGTTTTTAACCTTAGCAAAAAAGAACAACTGCTCTTTTGGGATAGAAGATTTGAAAAGTCCTGAAACATATCGCTCGTCAGTATAGTTGCGTGGTCGAGCAACCAGTGGGGAACCGGGAACAAGATCAACAGAACCCTTGAATGTAGGAGTGACACAAAACATATTTTCTTTGAATTGAGAAATTGGTATACACCCAAAACTTTGACTATAACTTTGATAGCAGATATTTGGATCAACGTACTTGAAGCTTCTCTTCTCTAAATTTTGGTCTACAAAGCGGTAGGAGACAAAATTTACATGATAATCGAAATTATCAACTATATTCGCTGCTCTCAGAGGTGTAAAATTATTTCCACTCGTTTGAAGTGTTACCAGTGTTATATATTTGGTCACGTGTCTAGATACCAAACTTCCATCTGAAGTTACCGCACTGAATCGTTGAAACGTACCCTTCCCATTCTGAAGTTGTTCTTTAGTATGAGACACTGTGACTTCAAAGTTATAAGCACCAAGGCCGTGCAGGCATTCAGTAAGGGTCTGGAAATTCTTTCCTTTGGAAACAAGACCAAGGCACTTGATTCTTCCTGTTGGATCGAGTACTCTGCCAACAAGGTTATAATCTTCACCCGCAGTCTTAATCCACGCATCCTTGACCGTCTCTTGGCCAAGGACTAAAGCTCCTAAAAGAGCGAGGAATGAAGGGATATGCATGGGTGCGTATTTAGTAATCCCTCACTTTTTATACTTCAAACTCGTTTCGAAACGTTCATTTTAAATGAGTTAGGCCCATTCCGCATTATTCAAAAACGACATGTTACCGAGTACGAAAAGGTTTCATTTGCATGGCCTGGAGCCTCCCAAATTAGTAAGGATTTCTTTTATTTTCCTATTTGATAATTTACAACGAACATGAAACCAATAAATGGTCTGATTTCACTTAGCCGGTTAACTTGACTCAATTTGGAAATTTTCGCTCCCAGATCTATTTTTAAATACCCAAGATTCCGTTACAACTAAGGTGGTAAGGGAAGATTTCATGCAAACGTCTTTACCGCATCGAGGCATTTAACGCACATGAAACTAGCAGTTATCAGAACATTTATGCGTATCAGTCCTAACCTTTCTTCAATTAATCTCAATATCTCTCATATATTAATTCGCACCTTATGATTTTTTATAAATAAAAATAATAATTTTACTTAATAATATAAATGGAGCTTTAATCTCCTTGAATTCTAGCATTTTTTTTCTATTATACTAAATGGAAACCAAGTATCTAAATAAGGCTTTGTATGTTGTGTGACAGATTCCCCAAAGCTTCCTCACCATCTGATATAGCTTCCTAGGCTAATAATTTGGAGGCTATATTAGGAATTTTTTTAATTATGATAATCCCTTTGTTTGGCTCATTTGCAAATAAAGATGCATAGCAGCTCCTTATTCTGGCTTGGGCACCACTAGTGCTAAAAATATTGTGACAGAGCATTTTATTTAGCTACTAGCATCCAGATACCTGTGCTTTGCTGCGGTGTTTATAATTTACCAGATGATTCTAATCAATTATTATACCTTTTATATTAGATAACCACCAAACCGCTTACCCTAAACCGTTGACCATGTCAAATCAACCAAACTGGCAGTAGTGCACAATTCTATAACCACACGCCAAGGTGGGGTGCTAAAGGCCATAACAGGTTCAAAACCTCTACTGTCTAAGACTGACAGTTCCTCCCAATCCCTCTTATCAATATTAAATAATTGTGTGGAGTTAAAAATCAAGATAGGATGGTTGCCTATGTAGGGTAGAGTCCTGCTACTGCTAAATCTTATTTAAAAATACAAAATCAAACAAATGACCATGAAATGCTAAGCAAACAATTAACCCTATCTAATAAATAAAATAACATCAAACTGCTAGCTAAAAAATTATCAGAAAAAGAAACCAATCCAGATGTAGAACAGATATATCAGATAGTTTATGTGGATTCTTAGTAGGTGTCTGTGAACTGAGCTCCATATTAAATTTCAAATTCTTAGCTTGCAAATTTTGTAATTGATGAATATTAGCTTTTAAGTGTAGATTCACACTTTTTTATATTTTTTGGTTATAAATTGAAATTGTAAAACCACTTCCCTACTCAAGAACCTAAAACTCAAGAGCATATATATTTAAAATTTCATATACATATACACTTTTATTTGAGAGAGATAATATTTAACATATTTCAATATGTAGAAAAAATCTTTCTATAAAATCTTTTAGTTAGATTTGCGCTTGAAAAATCCCTTACATACTTAATACTAGACCTAACTGCATATGCATACATAAATGTCATGTATGGAAGGTTTCTAGTTTTCTTGATAATTTTTTGCAATTTTTTAAATTATACTTTTTTATAATAGATATCTTATTAGTTATAAATTTAAACTACTTTTGTACATAAAAATACTAAAGTCAGCTTCTTAGCAAGACTAAAATTTATATACATAAGGTCCATGCCAAATTTCAACTTTCTAGCTTTTGTAAATCTATGAGAAATGTTGTATAAAAATTATATATATAAAATTGTACTTCCAGATACTTAAATATTGTTAGCTCTGCAATAAAAATTTTCAGGTACTCCAATTTCTAATCAAAGGTTATTATCATATACTGTATATATATGGTAAATTGTCCTAGATATAGTATTTAGTTTATTCCAATTTCTTTAATAAACACTCATTGATTAAACTAAGTAACTTTAAACTTCAGCCTATGACCTGATAGTAAAGAGTACCTTGGTTATTAGTACATAAGTTAAATTAATAATTTATAAGCTTGACTTTCCAAGATAGATAATAGTCAATGATCTTGCTAAGGGTATATAATGAATGTTTATATATTAAGGAAGAACTTAAAAATTGACCATTGAACCAAATAAGTTCCTACAAGTAGTAATATAATTTACCTTAAAGCAGCTTTTATGATACCCCATAAAACTTGTTGAAAATTTATTAGTCTATAACAACTTAAACTTATACTATATAGGTATAAGTAACTTACATAATATATAAAGCTTAATAAAATAGAAACTAGTAGAAAATTATTTAAGATAATTAGTATTGGCTTTAGATGAGCTTCACTAACACTAAAAGCTATGTGTTCAAGCTGCAACAGAAAGTTTATTTTAAGTAATTACCATTGCCTTAAAAATAAAGCTCCCCTGTATCAAGATAGAATTTGTTTATGTAATTGTTAAAAGCTTGATATCATCATGTACTTGACCAATATAAACAGCACAAAGCACCCCTAAAAATCTTGAAGCAAAATTGACTTTTAGTTATCTATTTTAGATCATTTAAAGTAACTATAGCCCATATATAATATCACATCTTTTAAAAAAGATAATAATATCTTTGGATTGCTTTTCTAAAGTTATAAGTATATTTTATATTGATGTAGCTGTGTTTAAACATATCAGTGAAACTTATAGATCATCCACCACAAATGATAGCTTTGACACCAGAATTAATCTGAAGCAAACCCTAAAGTTCCTTCAATGATAAAGATATAAGTATAATAGAAAAGAAAGCCAGTTGATAAGTAATACTCTAATTTTGTGTTTGACTAAGTGAATGTGTTCTAATATCCATTTATATAAATATATGGTCATTTTTACAGCAATTCTTATTTCATAAAGAATAGTTACTTTAAAGGACTGATTTGCAAAGGTAGGTTATAAAGTAGCTTGGTAGCAGGAGCTATGTTAGTGACAAAGCACTAAAACACTTAAAACCACTCCATGCATTCATGCACTGTATCATGGAAATAGCAGAAGAAGTTTAGACTGGCCTGCCAGTCAGGATTCATGAGCACCCAGAAAGCAAGCCAGAATGCCAGAGGCATTGTCAACTGTACAACTTGATATGAAGCCAGGAAATGTGATATCACGAAGTAGTGGCACAACAACAGGGTGAGGAATATCCCAACAACAAACCACACTGAACCCATTCCCAACTCAGTGGTTCTAGCTGCAAGAGGTGGGATTACTGGGATAGTTTTGACGAGATTCTTGGCAGGTGAGGCCATCTCACTGGGGGTGACAAGGAGATGGATTCTTTCTTTCATTGATGGACATAGGGCCATAAGATCCCCATGTATTGCTGGCGGAAGTTTGTAAGAATGGGGTTGTAGAGCCAAAAATATTGGACTTGCTGGGCCCAATCGGCGATGGAGGGAGCCATAGTGACCAAAAGAATTGGTAAAGCCCACCCAGAGTGTGGGGCGATGGACCACCAGGGAAATGCCATCTGGGATGCAGTCAGAAAGGGAAATAAAAAATTTTATTTTTTAAGTAAAATTTTATTTAGAAAGGAAAGTAAGAAAAATTGACCAACAATTTTCTCAGTGCCATGCAACTGGTTAAATAGTGGTTGATTGGGTAGTGACAGGACAGGGTTAGGTCCCACAAAATTGACCTAACCAGCGAATTGTTTGGGAATGGGAGGGTTTATTTTTTGGGAACTAACATCACAAAATTTGGCAGCGGGCTGAATCTCTGTCAGTTTGACCTCAAACATCTGAACCAAGGCTTAACTATATTTCTGACAGTTAGTATGATGGCATTTGGCCCGACGAGTGATGGAAATCCCCCAAGGCCATCCCATATAGGGATGGGACCATTTGGTTGGGAATGGGTTTGGGATAGCCAACCTGCCCGCACTCGGTCATTTAACCATTCATTCAGTCAACAGCAGCACATTGGGCGCAACGCCAAAATTATTATAAGAGGGCTCCAAAATCTCGTCAATGTTGCCTGATATTTGTTCTACTGATTTAGTGATTGAATTGGAGCCATCAGGCAATCCAGCTGATATCACATTTATCATGCTTTTACAGCCATTCAAATTTTGGCCATCAGCCAGATTACCACCCAAATTAGATCTGACCGATTTCAATTCAGTAATCTCAGCACAGATTTCACTAATTCTCTGCAACAGTTCTGCCAAGGTGAGTGTGGGTATTGGGGGTGGGATCCAAAGCGGAAGGGCTGTCACCCATCACTCATCTACTACATGAGCAAGATTGCCCTGAGTGATGAGAGGTAACACCATTGTCATGTACCCATGATATCATAGTGGAGGTCAACCCCAAAGACAAGGCTGGGCACTTGGAGGCCCAAAAGGTTAAGCTACAGGGCCTCCCAGACCTGAAGCACACCCTAGACCAGCGCTGGGTAAGGGCAAAATATGCCCAGGGTGGTCCTAGTGGGGTGCCAAGTGCCCAACCCCTGACAGTAGCTCAAGCATTAAAATGAACTATCTACCATATTAAGGCGGATAGTTCAGTTTACTTAGTTTCAGAACAAGGGTTTGAAACCCATTCCAGCTATAAAATAATACGCTCAGGTCAAATCCAACTTCAGTCGATAACTTGAGTGAAGTCAGTTTCAGCCTATTTTACTAACTCAGATGGCAGTATCACCCTATTGGTGAGTCGCTGCTTGGGCCCACTGTGGCATAACCCCAATTTCCCCATCTGAGCTTAAATACATTTTTCCTGACCAACATTCCTTGTTGGTCAACTTCCTACAATAAACTTTTTCCCCATATACCGTTTACTTTATGCTTTTTTTTACAATCCTGTGTGCAAAACCTCTTCAAGGAGATCTCAAACTCCGTTAACCTTGCCATCCTAAACTCAATCCAATTGTCACATCATGCACCGTTAGTCCGCCCAGGTACCCTCCAACCTGGGTCATTTACCCATCCACTCACTGTGCACCACAATATTTTTGGCTGGTTCATTCTAGCATTTCTTTGCTTAAATTATTATTGCTCCAGCACCCTTTGCTGGGCAATAATTACCTTTATTCTAACGGCTAGTTCCCTGGAGATGGTCTTGTGCACCCAGCACTGCCCTGCTGGGAACTGGAGACTTATAGACACTCTCCTAACATTAGTCAACCAACCTCATTTTCTTATGTTCATGAATTTTTTCCATGTGGAACTTTTCCAAAGTGGAAACAGTGGCCATCGGCTGTGGGCTCCAGCTGTTGTTAGCCGCACGCTTTTTCCTCATTTTTCTGAAGGTTGGAGCAACTTGGCGTTATTTTGGTTGCCTTTAACTGGAAAGTATCCACCCTTCATGTTTGTACCTGGTGGAGTTGGACACTTCGATGTCCAAAAGTCATGATTACCCAACTTTCCACCAAAATTAGTAAATTTCATTCCAAGAAACAAATTTTTCATCGCCAGTGCATTCAGACAATGCCAGCGGAATCAGCGCAGATGGGCCTGGTGGTGTTGGCCTTAGATAACGTTGGGCATTCCATCATAGTTTCAGGGATAGGGTCATTTGCATCTAAAAACAAGTTTTATAACGAAACCCTGGCCTCTATCTCTGAACCTTTTATTTGTTCATAGGGCTTGGATGAGGACCCTATTCCTATGTATCAAATTACCCCTGAGAACCCACGGTTGACCTCTACCATGATCCAGGGCACTCAGGAGGTGGAGAAGGAACTTTGTTTCAGATATAATCAAGTATATGCACCTGCAGAAGGCATGGTGGGGTATGTGGCCTCAGTATTAAGAGTGGCCAAATATCCCACCCCCTTTTTTGATTCCCAAACCCATTCTGTGTGCAGGCTTGAGCTAGATGATGAGAGCTTTGGTGAAGTGTTGTCATTATCTTCAATAATTAAAGACCATTCAGTGTATTTTCTATTGACTGCCACCCTCTCCTCGCCTTTAGGGAAACTCACCACTACTATTTTGGTGGATACTGGCGCTACTGGAAACTATATGGACCAGTACTTAGCCGACTACCTTGGGCTGAATTACTTGCCAGGTGATGTGGTTAGAGGAGGAGCGTCCCAAGGTATTCCCACTCTGAAGATTATTGGAACAGTGGATTATCAGGTTGGCAAGTACCACTTGTCTGATCACTTCAGTGCGATCAAAAACCTCCTGTTCCCTATCATTTTGGGTGTGGAATGGTGGAGGAAGTTTGACGTAAGAACTAACCTGAAGGAGAATACCTTGTCTCTCACCATGAAGAATGGTCGCACATTTGTTGTGCCTTTGTCCAAAGAAAACGCCCCAGGCAACTTACCCCACTGGCCCCACCGTATCCCTTGTGTCCTTGCCTCAATGCAGAAGCCCTCAGTGGAAATCCCTATACCTTCTTGCTTGGAGGGTTTGGAATCCTCTTTTGATGCAGCATCTGCCAACGCACTCCCTGAGCACTCTGAGTTTGATTGTGACTTCAAGCTTACGGTGGATCTAGTGCGTATCTCTTCTCCTATTTACCCTTTAAATGTCCGGGAGGAAGAGGCGTTGGATGTGTGGGCGAAAGAACAGTTAGCCAAGGACGCGATTTTTCAGCGATCCTCCCCTATATGCTCCCCCTTACTCTTCGTTGAGAAGTCTGATGGTACCTTACGCCCTTGCATAGACTATGATAACCTTAACGACGTTACTGTACCAGACCTCCATCCCATCCCTTTGGATTCACAGATTGCACGTTATGTGGAGAAGGTGAAGGTCTTCTCCAAGTTGGATTGCCTCAACGCGTTCAATCAGATTTGGATTAAAAAGGGACAAGAGTGGTTGACTGCATTCCATACCTGAAAAGGGATCTTCCAGTTTTGGGTCATGCCCTTTGGGCTTAAGAATGCTCCTGTTATCTTCCAACGCCGCATTGATGCAGCATTGGGGGATTTGTTAGGGGTATGAGCAGTCGCTTACATGGATGATATCTTGGTGTTTTCCCCTGATCAGGAGTCCCATTCAGTTCACCTTCGGCAGGTGGTGGAGCAGTTAAAGGCAGCCAAACTTACATTGAAAATTTCTAAGTGCGAGTTCTTTAAGTCTTAGGTCAAATTTCTGAGCAACGTCATGTTCAACCAAGGACACATGATAACTCCAGACAAGGAGAAGGCGATTCGTGAGTGGCCTACCTCCACCTTGGTTAAAGAATTAAGGAGCTTTTTGGGGACGTTCACGTTCCTCAAGAAGTTCACTCCCAATCTGTCTGAGGTGGCGGCTCCCCTATACAAGGCTAGCGGTGCCAAGGTGCTTCAGTGGTCCCCCACTTTGGAGGATGCTTTCCAAGCAGTGAAGTGCACCCTATTATCCATGACTGTTCTTCGCCATGTCAACCCTTTCAAGGAGTTCATTGTGTCAACTGATGCCTCCAACTTCGCCATAGCGGCCGCCTTGTTACAAGTAGGTGAAGATGGGATAGAGCATCCAGTGGGATATTTTTCTAGGAAGATGTCTTTGCCAGAGTTGAATTACGCCATTTATGACAAAGAGTTATTAGCAGTGGTGGAGGCGCTGACTTATTGGCATCACCACTTGCATGGCTCTACCCAACCATTCCGCGTACATACAGACCACCATGCCTTGCTGTATTATCGCGCGCCTCATGTCCTAACCCCACAGCAGACTCGTTGTCATGAGACCCTTGCCCAATTTGCATTCACGTATGAGTTCACCAATGGCAAGGATAATGATTTGGCGGATGCTTTGAGCCGCAACCCTGCTTTAGCCCCTGACCTCAAGGAGGTAGAGGTGCACAACACCCAGGTTATGATCCCTCCAAGTAAAATTATGACGTTGCTTTCCTTTCCCCTGGCTAACGGGCCAACGCTTGCACCTCTGGATAACGCGGAGGAATATGGTATGTTCAGAAAGGTTGTCCTCTCTCAGCCTCTGTCAGGAGAATATGCCATGATCCTTGCTAAGAGCGCATCAAATCAAGAGGATCTATCCAGGGGCTATCATGTAAAGGATGAGATGGTGTGGTTCCAGGGACGCCTTTGGGTACTTGCTGGACCACTGCGCCTGGAAATAATTTGGGACCATATGATGGAATCACCATTGGTCATCCAGGGAAATCAAATACCTTGGAGTTGATATGTCACACATACAACTGGAGGGGCTTGCCAGCTCAGGTGGGACGTTATTGCAAGGAGTGTCTGGTATGCAACCAGATGAAACCCAATTGTCAACCTTTAGCAGGGTTGTTGGTTCCAGTACAAAAGGCTGATGGGCCCTGGACTTCCATCTCAGTTGACTTCAAAGTGGAGTTACCAGTCTCGGATGGTTATGATGCCATCATGGTAGTGGTGGACTGGTTCACGAAGTTTGCCCACTTATTCCTTGCAGAACCACCATAACCGCAGCTGAAATGGCTAGGATTTTCGTTATCTATGTGTTTGCGCTGCATGGGGTCCCCAAGAAATTATCAGCAACTGGGGCCCTCAGTTTACCTCCATTTTTGGGAATAGTTGTGTAAGACTCTTCAAATTAGCCCTTGCTGTTCAACTGCCTATCACCCCCAATCAGATGGGCAGACTGAACGAGTTAACCAGTGCTTGGAACAGTTTCTGCGGTGTTACACCGCTGCAGATCATTCAGATTGGGCTTCTCACCTTCCCATGGCCCAATTTAGTTACAACAGTACCTTGCACTCTTCGATTGGCTGTTCCCCATTTTTCGCCAGCCATGGTTTTAACCCCGCCTTTAACATGGAGCCCAGCTGTGGGTCAAAGGTTGAAGCAGTGGTGGACTTTGCCAAGATCATCAAGAAGGTCCACCAGGGGGTTTCCACAAGCTTGGAGGCGGCAATGCAAGTGTATAAGGAGAATGCTGATGGGAGGTGCCAAGTGGGTCTCGCATACAAGGAAGGGGATTTCGTGATGCTTGATTCTCGTAATATCCCAATCAAGCAGCCATGTAAGAAGCTGGGACCAAAAAATATTGGGCCTTACCGCGTTGTTAGAAAGGTGAGTCATGCCTAATACCAGCTAGATCTCCCCCTCATTCCAGATCTTCTCCATGTTCCATGAGAGTAAACTGACGTTGTTTGAGGGCCCCCAACCAGAGACTCCTGAGGCTTATCTCGTGGATGGGGCGCCAGAGTGGGAGGTAGAAGAGATAGTTGCCTCACGCCGCATCAAAAGAAGACTTGAATACCTGGTGTCCTGGAAGGGCTTCAACGCTGCTGAAAACAGTTGGGTACCAGCGCGTGACTGTTTGCATGCCCAAGATCTAATTGACGCCTTCTACCAGCGTTTTCCCCAGGCTGCCAGATCCCAGCCCAAACCGTCTGTCGCTGCTATGAAGTTGGCCCCTGCACACAAGAACTTTACCCTAGCACAAGCCCCTGGAGGGGGGTTGAGCCCCATTGGGAGGAGAGGGTAATGTCATGTACCCATGACATCATAGTGGGGGTCAACCCCAAAGACAAGTCTGGGCGCTTGAAGGCCCAAAAGGTTAAGCTACAGGGCCTCCCAGACCTGAAGCACACCCTAGACCAGCGCTGGGTAAGGGCAAAATACGCCCAGGTTGGTTTTAGTGGGGTGCCAAGTGCCCAGCCCCTGACAGTAGCTCAAGCATTAAAACGAACTATCTACCATATTAAGGCGGATAGTTCAGTTCACTTAGTTTTGGAACAAGGGTTCATAACATGTTCCAGCTATGAAATAACGCGCTTGGGTCGAATCCAACTTCAGTTGATAACTTGAGTGAAGTCAGTTTTGGCCTATTTTACTAACTCAGATGGCAGTAACACCCTATTGGTGAGTCACTGCTTGGGCCCACTGTGGCATAACCCCAATTTCCCCATCTGAGCTTAAATACATTTTTCCTGACCAACATTCCTTGTTGGTTGACTTCCTGCAATAAACTTTTTCCCCATATACCGTTTACTTTATGCTTTTTTTATGATCCTGTGTGCAAACCTCTTCAAGGAGGTCTCACGCTCCGTTAACCTTGCCATCCTAGACTCAATCCAATTTTCACATCGCGCACCGTTAGTCCGCCCAGGTACCCTCCAACCTGGGTCATTTACCCATCCACTCACTGTGCACCACAGTATTTTTGGCTGGTTCATTCTAGCATTTCTTTGCTTAAATTATTATTGCTCCAGCACCCTTTGCTGGTCAATAATTAACTTTATTCTAACGGCTAGTCCCCTGGCGATGGTCTTGTGCATCCATCACTGCCCCGCTGGGAACTGGAGAGTTATAGACACTCTCCTAACAGCCATCCTCTTCGGAGTCTTTTTACTTAGAAACAGGAAGATGACCCAATTGAGAGCCAAGGGACGTTCACCAAGACTTACACTGTACATCACCTTGTAAGTATACTTTTAGGGAGGGTGACTCAGATACTTAGCAGCAGAAAACTACCATGTTCAATGATATTGAGTATTGAGGCACAAAGTCCTGACTTAGCTCACTGTCATTGTACATGCTCCAAATAAATGAGGCTTGTGAAAGAAATTTAGTCAACTTGTGTTTTTAAGTTAAACTGTTCTCACTATTAGATTTAAGCATTATTTACAATATAATAGATGTAAATAGAGTCAACTTTTGTTATCTATATCTAAAATAAATGGTCTTAACATTAATTTATAAGCTCTTATAAAAACATTTTTAGCTTTTTCATTTGTAGCAGATTTTGACTGTGATACTGAAAACTTCAACCCCTGGTGTGATTCTGTTCAGTAACTCCAACCAATAAAGTTGCTATCACCATCCTAGGTTCCTATATTGATATCCTATAGAATACCTGGTTCACTTTAATTCCTTCATCACAAAATGATGATTTAATGCCTCTGATGTCCTTTCAGCTCTGCATAAGGGACCATCGTCTTGGTCCTATATACATCCTTTGTTAATTATCCAGTTCATGATCCCAAACTGATTTGTCCTAATTTGTGATCAGGGCAATACTATGTCCAGGTTCTATCTTAAACATCACAGTACTATGCAATCTTTTTGTGAAAACTACAAAAAGCTACAATGATATCTCTTACATAAATTAACATATAATACTAGTTCCTTAGAAAATACATAAATGTAACTCTTGAGCCCACATAAAGATAATCTATGACCAGGATTAATATATAGATAGCATTAAATACCATATTGCGAGAACTAAGGTCAGAATCTAATCAACTTATTATTTAGAACATAAACACTTCATTTTAAAAGGGTTTACTTTTAGTATCTAAAGTATTTGTAACCTCTTCATAAATGAAAATTAAAGGTGAAAAAATTATGTAGAGTTAAAAATGTCCATGCTGATTTACGCTTAAAAGACTAAACAATGAGCTTACTATGATGGGATTAAAGTGATGTAAACATTTTAGAGCTGGCTTCTCTTAATAATGAGCACCAAATGTAAAATTTTAGCTGTGTGTCTCGCTTTAGCTTCCAGTCTATTGCAAGGATTCTGTTGTGTGCTTTATAATGAATTACTGATATAGTTGAGTAGTAAATAAATGGGCTGCAATAGTATGAAGGCTATCACCCTAGTTGAGCTTCTAAAAATTATGTTGAGTATCATCTATAATGTTAGACTTGTTCTTGTCCTAATCCTTAAAGGTACTTCTGAGAATCAAGGGAACTTCTCCCTCTCTCTTTCTTATAATGAAACTTAACCTACTCTTAGGTTCAGAGGTTCTCTGTTTATCCCTTGATGCAGAAGCCCATAAGGATCTTTATGGCAATAAATAGATAAAAACTTACCCCTAGACTCTAATCCCAAGAGTAATATTAAAAAAACCAAATATATGACAGACTAAATATAAAAGTGTTTAAGCTAATCTTATCTGCTTTAATTGATAGAAAACAAGTAATTATAAGATAATTCGACGCCCAACTAGTCTGCTGGAGCGCTAATTGGAATGGCAGCCGTCACAGATGAACTAAACCTTAAAGTCCCACCCAACGATGAGTTTTCTAATCCATATAGTCAGATTGTGCTGCCAACTAAAAATGCGACCTATTATGGGTTGAATCAAAGAACGTGTCCTAACGCCTTTGCTCAACCCAGCGTATTACCCTTATTAATTTTAGCAACCTGCTTAAGTAATGGGGCCTTTTACCCATAGACAGAAGGTTGCATTACCTAAAAGGTTAACTCACAAGTTGCTATCAGAGGCGTCCTCAACAGCCTAGCAACTAATAAATCCATTTAGTTGATTGGTGACAAACTCTAAATCAACTCCTACAAGATAATTTTTTTATCAATAATATAATTAGTTATTAATCACTTTTTTATTGTCAAAGATCATCACTGATGAAAAATTAGTAACCCATCAGAATCAAATCCCAGCAGATCAATTAATTTTTGTTAAAAGTATTCTGCCAAACCACATCGATGAATCCCCCTTGGGTTGGGACCATCTAGTACTAAAAAAAAGTATTCTGCCAAACCAAAGTTATTATATAAAATGTTAACTAATACATAAACTAGCAGGATGAATCCCCCTAGTGACAAAAAGATATTTTATAATTAATCAAGCTGAGTAATGTGGGCATACTAAAATCCCAACACATTTCCCGCTTGATCAGATTATCCAGTGATGAGATATTTTTGAGGTAGTGCCACTTCTTTTCAGCCTGGGTCCTCTTGCATGGTTTAAATTTGATTTTTCATAGTAAATCTCTTTAGTCCTTACTCAATGCATTCCTTTGTAGTCCTTCTTCTTAGTGAGTTTCCTTTTGTGTCCTTCTTGCTGCCACCTCCTTAGAGCGCTGTTACATCCAAATGTAAAAGACTATAATGGTTGTTATTGCCAATAATATGTCTGGAAATCCTGTATTACCTCAGGTTGGGCTTCTATGACACCACACCATTCAAAATCTTCTTGGTCAGCTTCCCAATTCCTTGTTTACTGTACTCCACCAGGTTGGGCTTTCTGTTTTTAATCAGAGAGGTTCTTCAATAAATTTTCTTCTTGGGCATCTTTACAGTAGATCTAGCTTTAACCTGGGCTGATCCTGACAACCCTAGAAGGGAACACCACCAGATAATTTTGATCACGGCAAAAAAATTATTATTTAATATATTTTCCCCATTTATTTACTTTTTATATATACTTTTTCATTGTTTTTTAGCATATGTATTTATATTTTTTCTTTACAATGGGACTTTTCCTACAATTAGATTCATTGGTCCATCTTTTTCTTTTCCGCTAAACTGGTTCAGACGTTCCTTCTTTGAACCTAACCAGCCATTATGCTTCAGCAAGCTCTTTTTAAGACTTAAACAACAATTGTGGTTCAGCAGTCCCTTCTTCAGACTTAATTAATACACTATAACTTAGCCTATTGTTAGTAGGTTCAGAAGTCCCATGGAAACATTGCAGTTTTTTATCTTTTAGATCCAATACTTTAAGCATTTAGTATGTACCCTGTTCAATATATGACCATCCATGATGTTTTTATCATATAGGAACTGTTGCTGACTTGGCAATAATCTTGATTGGGCTTGACCATAGAGCATCCGGCTTGTTTTTTCTTCAATGTCCTTGGGTATCACAATAGACTACATTATCCCCCACAAGGTACTCTTTAAGCACATTTGGTTCTTATCATCCACTTTCTTTGCTACTATATTTCTCTTTAACGTTGTATCAAATGCCTGTTATTGTGTTAGGATAAGTACGTGTCAATAGAAAATTAGCCTGTAACTGTGGGTGCTTTACCAGCCATAACAGCAGGAACAGACCCTTGAGCTGCGCCTTATCAGAGTTGAGTGGGGAAAATTGGGAAGAGTACTTGTAATTATGAGGTTGAGGGTTCCAACATTTGTGGCCAAATTAGCGCCTAAGGGTTCTTCCATCCTTGAAGTCATCAAATGTGACTTCTGGGGTGTTGTCAAATTTAAACACAAAATCCGTGGATTTTGATATAACTTTTACAAAATAAATAGGAGACTGGAATTTTGGGATATGAGTTCTAATGGTAAAAATAAAAAAAATAACCCAACACCCTGCTATAGGTAGGGTGCTGGTTTTTTAAGCTTAGCGGGGGAGGAAAGCTGCTAAGCTAAATTGTAATTTGGTCAAAGATTTTTCATTTCAAATTAATATATTAGCAATTTCTGTCCTTGATTTACCTTTGATAATATCAGCCTAGGTTAACAAGCCATTATGAGGCTTTTCTAGATTCAAAATGTTTTTATATATTCTTTTCAAGTTTGAATGGATTATTGGGTTTGATCCCCATTAAAGCCTTTTTGCTTCAACTTTTTGCTTGATTTTGGCTTAGTAGACAAGTTGCCCCCGCTCAGTTTGGCTTCTAGTTGAGCCCCTTGCTGGGGACAGGAGCTGGGAGCCCAGTTGGAGATGCTTGTGATTAATAAAATCCACACAAAGTTGCTTGATTTTTAATAAAGATCTGCAGATTCTGACACCTAATTGAGTTTGGGCTGAGGGGGATAAGGAAAAGGTATTGGGCAAACAGAGAGGTGCTGCGCCACCCATCTCTCATCCAGCTTGTGCCCTAGGTCAGAGATCTGGGTGAGGGGTTGGGCCATGGTTATTGCCCCATTTTTGACCTAAAGGGGTTCATGCCCCTGTAGAGCTTAGTAACTGGAGCTAAAAGCCCTCTAGAATGCAGTTCAATTATATTACTTGCCTTCAGGTTCAGTATTGATCTGCACTTATCCCTGAAGCTGGTTCCATGAAAGAATATAAAATCGCAGTAGTGAGGCTTCATCCATATAATAACTTGAGCACCGATTTCCTTGTCACTGTATGATAACTAATGTTATATGCAAAGGTAATTAAGCTCAAACAATATCCCCAAGTAGGTTTATCCCCACCACCAATTTTCAGAGCATTGCAGCTAAAGTTCAGGTAACTTTTTATACTATTTTGTTTATTTCTGGGCGTTAGGGAATAGATAACACCCCTTGGACTCCCATTAGTTTATTCAGTCTTGGGTCATGTAGGATGTAAAGTTGGCTCTGTTGTCATTCAATCATAATTGTGGAAATCAATGCCAGTACACACCTGATCTATTATTAATCTCGCTGTGCTTGTAGCATCTACTCTGCTTAAGGTTTTCATCTCATCCCATCTAGTCAGATGGTTTATCACGACTAAGATGTACTTTACACCCCAGTACTAACTCTAGGGTTCTATAACGTCTACCGAACCATCTGCCAATTGAACCCAGGGTGTACTAGCCAGTCTCTTGTCACATTCTGTGCAGCATGTAGAGTTGTCATTCCACACAACTTGCCAAATAATCCAGGACATCATAATTTATTGATTCCTAGTAATAATACTGGAGTAAGTGGTCCATGGTGTTTCTTATGCCACCATTCCCAATGCCATTTCGCATGGCTTAATGATTTCCGCTCATTATGACAGTTTAGGGACTAAGTACCATTTTCCATTAATTGTATTTTATAAATGTTCATTATTCATTTCAGTTTTTCCATCACTTTATTCGGTGCACCTTGGATCTCTCAGTGCTCATCCCAAATATTTCCTTTGATCATCCACTGGAACAATTTATCAGCTTGATGATACACAACTTGAATGGCAGGTAATTTTGATAATCCGTCAGCATCCTGATGTGCTACTGAACAGTATATAATTCTGAAACTGTAGGCTTGCAGTTTCAAAGACCACCAGGTCAGTCGCCCCACTGGCTCCTAAAGATTATGTAACCAACATAGAGATGAGTGGTAGTCACAACTTTGAACTGTGCCCCATCAGTATACACCAAATATTGTTTTCAGGCATAAATCACTATGAGGCACTCACGCTCTATAACAATGTACTTCCTTTCCACTAGCGCCAAAAGTCTAATCACATATGCCACTAAGTGCTCTTCTCCACCATGGTATACTTGACTTAAAGTGGCGCTAATCACCGTTAATGATGCACCAGTATGAATAATGAATTCATGATCGAATTTGGGTAAATTAGCACAGGACTAGTCATCAGATATTTCCTTGGCTCATTGAAAAATTCTTGGGCCTCATTATTCCACACAATTCTTTTTTTGATCTTTCATTTAGTGAAATAATGGCTCTCTAATTCCAGAAAAATCCTTAATAAATTGACAATAATAGCTAACAATACCAAGAAAGACTTATATTTCCCAAACATTATTCATGATTGAACTCTGCTCAATGGCCATAATCTTTAGTGGTTGCAGTTACATTCTGCTAGAGTTTATCACAATCCCCAAAATTTCAAGCTCTTTTCTAAAGTAATGTCATTCTCTTGGCTTGATCTAAATTTTACATCGCTATGTGCTTGGACGCTTACTCTAAGTGCTCCAGGTGATTATTAAATGTCCTGGTGAATACAATGATGTCTTCTAAGTACGTCAAAACATAAGAAAATTTAACCATTTAATATGGAATCCATCTCCCACTGGAATATTGCCAGTGCGCTACAAAATCCCTAGAGGCATTTTCATCATCTGGTATAATCCTTCTGCAGTGATTATTACACATTTTTTTTGTCTTTTTTAGTAAATCTATCTGCCAATATATTAAGAACGATTTCATCACAAAAAAAATACTTGCTTCCCCTAGGCAGCTAAGTGCATTTTTGATACATTGAAGCAGAAAGGAATCCTTTTTTGTGGTTTTATTCAACTGGCTATAATCAGTCACCATGTGATTTGATCCGTCCTTTTTCTTTACATTAAGGATTGAAGTTGCTTAAAGACTTGACAATAGAACAAGGAGCCCATGATCAATTAACTTGCTGATTTCTTCACTGGCTACTGCTTCAGCAGCCTTGGACTGGCAAAGAGGCCTCATTCATATTGATGGATATTACCTAGTGTTAACCGTATGGATCACATATTTAGCACATCCAAGGTCATGGTCACCTGGGCAAATATCATCTAATATTTTCAAAAGTAGCACCTTTTATGCTGTTGTTCTAATAGCTCAGCAAAATGCTCATAATTAACCTTTAAATTGACACTTTCAGAAGCATCTGTTAATAGCTCCATTTCTGTTAACATTCCATGGCCATGAAATTTCTTGAATCCGCCATCAGGATTAAATGCAAAAATGTGACAACTTACTTTTCTCTACTTTCACCAGTTTTTACACTCATATTGGCCAGTAGCACCCATACTTCGCCATGGCCTGACATTTTAATCCTGGATCTATGCATGGCTCCAGTCTCAATATATTCCATGGGACAACAACTTCTGAATATAATTGTTTCAGGATTTCTAGCAATAACCATGTGTTAACTATCATTTGCATTCCCAGTGGAATTGTGTTTGTTGTTTTTGTCTCCAATGATATCCCATGGCTTTTGAGAACATCTTTCAGCATTCCCCTTCTTTTTCATCTAACTAAATTGTACTAAAGGGAACAAGATATTTTTTAAACTAAAAATAAGTAAATATTTATTTTTTTCAGTGGAGTCTCTCTCCTCTTTTGATAGACCAAGGTCAAGGTTTGCCCAAAATTGTTAATTATTCTCCTTAAAATCAAACTTGACACCATACTTTCACAGAATTTACGTCCCAATGAGTATGTCATAATTTTGGTTTTCCAACACTTTGGCAAGAGTAATACAACCAGTAATATGTTCTGAAGTGACAATGCACTGTATGCTCCACAAGATGTTATGGTATCCAGACTAGCAGTTCCATATTCTTTTTAGTGCTTACAAGCTGGAAAAATCTTCAGTCATTTCACAAATTAAGTTGAACCAATAGATAAGTGAGCACAACTGTCAAAAATTCCCTGTAATATTACTCAATTGACAATAATGTCCTCATACTTACACGCATAGTATTGTAATAATTTGTTTACTGAGTGAATAATGGCATTATTCACCAAAGTTGGGAGTATTAATTAAATTCATGATTAAATCAGATAGGATTCCTTAATCACACTAATATAGAAAAAACGTTTACTTCATCAAGTCTCCTCTTGAGTAATTTTTCATGCTTTCAGCGATTCTGATCTTTTCTGCCAGCTGAATAGCATATGCCCAGAAACTTCTTTCACAATATTGGGTCTATCCACTTTGCCTATGCTTTGGTAATCTCAATTATGTTTAAATTAACTACCTGGTAGAGCGGATCTGGTGTTTCTTCATCTATAAATAGATAAGAAATATCCAGGTCATTTTTCATTATGTTAGGGGGAACAGGTTTGATTGCAGTGGTAGATTGTTCCTTATCTAGACTGAAGGTCCTCTACTAAACTTGGCCTGTTTTCTTCTCTTTATTCTGTACCAGAATTTAATCCTTAAGCTTCTTATAACAACATTATGCGGCTACATGGCCGGGTTTATACATTAGTGTCAGCATATTTGAGTCTTTTCTACTCATTTCAGTGCTTCAGGATTTTTTCCATTACCACTTGATTCTGTTATTCTTTATTGGGCTCAGCGAATTTCACTTTATTCTAATCACTGGCAGGAAGAACTTTGAAGGTTAAATTGAGTGCTATTAATGTTGCACCTATAATCTTGATATACTCCACCATCAGCGGCATGGAATTCAGAATTACCAACGCTAATGACATAGTACAATGAAGATCTCTGTAGGGCCAAAATGCTGATTGCATTGCTATGCGCACATCAAAATCTGATAATATTTTCTCGCTGACCAGGATTTGCAATTCCTGGTGAATTCAGTCATCAAAAGCTGTTAAAATTTCTTTCTTTTCTAAACTAGATACCCATAAATTCCAGTTTATGGTTAGCCAACACCGCAGGACTACCAAACCCAGCCATAATTGCTTCTTTAGAGTCACTGTATGTCTAATTATCCCCATTAAGGTAGTGCAACAAAAATTTTTGACAATTGGGGTCTATGC
Organism: Massospora cicadina; assembly: GCA_022478985.1. Classification (NCBI taxonomy): domain Eukaryota; kingdom Fungi; phylum Entomophthoromycota; class Entomophthoromycetes; order Entomophthorales; family Entomophthoraceae; genus Massospora; species Massospora cicadina. The sequence continues at coordinate 67,536 of JAKSZP010017313.1, forward strand.
AGTTCATCACAGTTTTTGCCTTCTGACAGTCACCATATCCAAACATCATCATTTCAAATAGCGGAAGAACGCTGGTGCACTATTATAATGAAATGTGGGTAATTTCGCCATATTCGAAAATTCTTCCATCACTACTGTGGCAGGAGATTCTAGCTCAGAAAACCAACCAATAATATGTATATCTTTTTAAGTCAACCCAAAAAAAACAGGGAAATTCCTCATGCAAATTTCTAGGGGTTCATACTCTCCCCACTGGATTTTCATGTGTATCATCATTGACTTCTTTCACCTCCATCTGGATGCAATCACATTTGTTATTTTTGAGTCTTCTAAACGTTTTAACATCTGCTCCATTTCTCTCTAAATCTGGAAGAAGCGTTCTTTATCCGCTTCTCATTCAGTCTTATGAAATAATATCCCTGATTAATCCAGTCTCTTTTTTGTTTCAAGGATGTGAACTTACCATAAAGAGCAGTTGTGACTTTCCTGACTTGTTTAATTTCCTCCTCAGCTTTCATAAGACGCTCTCCAAATTAGTGAAATCAGCTTATACTGTTGAGTTTAACGCATTCTTATCAATGGCTTCTAGTTCTGTCCCCAGTTTATTAAGCTCGTTCTTGTATGACAATGCACTGATATGTTCTTCTGTTTTTTTGGCTTAAAAACTTAACTACCCCAGTAGTAAGCACCAAATGTAACTTTTGAGAGAGTCTACTCTTAAAAATGAATACCAAATGTAAACTTTCAGCTGCATGGCTCTCTTTAGCTCTCAAGTTACTGCACAAGTCTGATGTGTGCATTGCAGTGATTTATTATTATAGTTGATAATTGATTGGGTTGGCAATATCATTAATAGTAATACCCTGTCTAAGCTTCATAAGACCAAATTGAGAGTCATATCCAATGCTAGACCGGTGCTTGCACTTTTAATTTTTAAAGGTATTTCTGGAATGCAAGGGAACTACTCCTTTGACCCTTCCTTCTGGTGGAGCTTAAACACTACTAGGTTCAAAGTTCCTCTTCTTCTCTATTAAAGCAGGAACCCAAGGAGATATTGATAGCAATAAAACAGACAAAGGGCATCCTATCCTTATATTCTTGTCCAAAGAGTAAAACACACTTTATAGATGACAGCATAAATTTTTATAGGTAATAAAGTTTCTATGCATATGCTTTATTATACTAAAACAAGGTATTTATAGGGGAATTTGGTGCCTAACTATTCTGTTGGCACCCCAAATTTGGAAATGGCAGCTGTCACCAATTAATCTAGCCCTCCAAGTTGCACCAAACGTGATCTTCTTCATCCATCTAGTTAGATTCCACCACCAACTAGAAATGTGACCTCTTCTGGGTTAATTTAAAGACCTTGTCTTAATGCCTTCACTCAACCCCAGCATATTATCCTTATTAGATTAGCAACCAGATTAGATAATGGGACCTTTTACCCATAAACAGCAGGTTGCACTACCTAAAAGAGTAACTTTTAGGTTGTTATATGAGGCGTCTTTAACTGCTTAGCAACTGCTAAATTTTCTTAGTGACGGGCAACAAACTCTGATTAATTTCTATGTTTAAATGATTAACAGTAATAAAATCGAATATTGAATCATATGCTTAATGTCTGAAAATATCCCCAACAAAATATCAGTAACCCATAGAAATCAATTCCCTTCAGAATAGTTAAACTTTAGTAAACGAGGTGGGTTAACATTGGGAAAAATATACCATGTTATGTTTTTTAGCTTGTGTTGGTTTCAAACATGTTTTAAATATAAATCTGACCCAGAATGGGGCAGGAACCACCCCGCTATGCTATCACTCCACAGATTACTTAATCTTAATTAAGGATATTCTGCTAAATATTATCTATCATCTAAATGATAAATCCCTCATCCACTAGGGGTCCTGATCCCTAGTGGTCAAGCAGATATATTATAATTAATTCATCTGGGTAATATGGGAATGATGAATTCTTAATGTAATCAATAAAGGTCTATTGGCAGTTGTAGAATTGTTAACAACGCTTTTATTGGCAGTAATTTGCAGATTAGCAAGATTCAATGCTTGCTATTAATGGGTAAAAGTTCCCATTATCTAGGCATGTCACTAGCTTAATAATAACTATCTGGTGGGAGAGGGTAAAGGCATTGTGACATGCTTTTTAGTTAAATAACATGGTACAGATCATAATCTAGCTGAAAGTGAATACTGACTAGGTGGATGGATGAGCAGAACCATCATTCATAATTGAAGCAATTAATAAATGGTTAAATTACTTGGTAAAGGGCGCTGTTCCCATTGGGGCACCAATGGAAGGGTTGGGCGCCAAAAACCACTATTAGTTCAATTGATTATTTTAATAAAAATACATTATAATAACTTAGATAGCAATACAATTGTTTTTATTCTTCTAAGAATAGTTTGAGGGATAGTTTCTCTTATTTAATTAGTACTGTTATCAAGATTTCTTGTGCCAAGAATGTAAGGAAATCTTTTCTTGATGTCCAGAAGTTGGCCAACACTTGTAATTTATAGTTGAAGGAATTGTTTTCAATAGTTTGAATTTGTTATCAAGTACCATCAAGTGAGTCAAAGGAAGGTTGCTAACACCTGGCTATAGGAGAAATCATAGCAAAATTAACAATTTTTCTGTAAAGAAAGCTGAATAATTATCTTCATACAGTTATCACTGTGCCCACAAGTATTATCATATCATAATCAGCAATTTATTAATCATAAACCATAAACTTTTGTTGTAAACCCTTAAAAAGTTTACATGCTAACGATTAAAACCCCCTGGCATATCTCATCTGATCAATATGGTTCTCAGGAATTTTTGCCAGACTGACAACACAAAGTACTCTTCAGACATTGGGATAATAATGGATATGGAACAATTCTACTTCCCAGAAAAGATTCCCTTAGTGATAAATTAGTTGATGATACAGTCAGTTCTACACTAAAACCTCGATTGTTGGTATATTCATCTACCCCAAAAGTGACAGCTTCTGATGTAAATGAACAAGCTCCAATACCTCAAGGAAATCATCTTGATTAGCATCCTGACAGCATTTGATGAAAGATCTTGTATGAAGAAATCCTAGGAGTCCATCTCATTGACAACAATCCCAAATTCCTTTATATACAAGTAGTTTTTAGTTAAAATAAACGTCATTCATTATCTCAATATATTTTCATTTACTTTCATTAAGTGATTCTTTAAAAATTTCATATTAAAAATATCCTGTCAACTGAAATTACTGCTTTGAGTCTAATACATCTTGGTTCTTTGGCTACTTAACTATTTTCCCACTGCCTTGAGAGATATCAGAATCAGCCAGTTGACTATTTTCGTATGTCCTGAGAAAAAAGTGGTGCTCAATACAGGGGGATCTGAGCTGTTAAAGTGATAACGTCTATCAATACATGGAAAATAATGACAGCCAAAATGATAACCACAATTGTGCCATAAGTGTGACCAACTGGGTTGCTAAATCTAGATATAAAGTAACTCCTCTGAAGCCTAAAACTTAGAGTTCCAGAATAGTTTAAAAATTTATATTTCACTAATGTTGATTAGCGTCAGTATTTTGTTCATTTCAAAAATATTGGAAACATTTCGTCAATTACATGATGGTATTTATCTCAATGTCAATCATTTTCTCTGCTCTAGGGCTTCTGAGGTACCCTCTAAAATGCGCATATTGTATGATCAAGCCAATTACCAGCTAATGAGTTGGCAACTGATACTGATTGTTAACTTCGCTATTTTGTACATCCTGCATTGCGTCATTTTTGGATCCTTGGAGTACATCATTACAAGTTAAACAGAAAAACTAGGAATGTCTTGAATTATACTTGGCGGTGGTAAACTTTTATAATACTTCTTCAGCCTATGTTTGTGGTAATATAGATGCTATTTTGGAAAGCCAATGGTTGATAAGAGAAACTTAAACGCAACTTGCCTAATTAGTAGTGGAATCTTTAGGTATCTTGATGATCAATTAAATTAACTGTTCCATTAACATGATGTTGTTTGGGTTAAGAAAATCTATCAAGTTGAAGTTGCATTACAATCATTGCAGCAACGTTGTCAGAAATTGACCCAACAAGACGTAATGGAAGGGCCTCGTGGGCCCAGGACCTGAAGGTTCTTCTGGCTCATATGGAAGACAAGGACCCCCAGGACCTCCAGGACTGGCTATTTCTGTATATGGAGAAAATGTTTCATGGCGAGAAAGATATATCCAAAGTTATAGCTACTTTAAAGTCTCAATTAGGAAAGGTGGCTACTGGATGCAAGGTCTGCCTTGATGGGGTCCCTTTGACCCTCAACTTACTTGAGTGCCTTTTTTGCTGAAATGTATAACTTTGCTGCATTTATTAAAATTTTTTATGACATCTAAGCCGATTGGTTGACCAGTGTAATTGCTTAGATGACTGAGTAAGTCAATGTGAAGTTCAATTAAGTGCTCATCAAATGAGAATTAGACTTTGTTAGTGCATCTCACTTAAAAAGCTTCATACTCCTCCTTAAATCAAATTTGGAGAAAAATTTAAGGTCCTCCACCTATACCTCCTTATGCCTCATGCTGCTGATGCGTCAACCCCCATTTTGTCTTTGATGGTCCGCCAATTGAAGCGGGCGCCAGATAAAAAAATTTCCCTAAATCCTCTTCGCCTTCTGGTATGGCTTCCTAGGCTATTAGCCAAGGTGCTATATTGGGATTTATTAGTTATTATAGTCCCTTTGTTTGTCTCAATTGTAACAAGATGCGAGGTTGTCCCCCATTTTGGGTTGGGTACCACTAGCGCTAAAAAGAGAGAAAAATAAGAAAAAATAGAGACTATCTGAAGACAACTAATTGTACCAACTCCTTCAATTAAAAGTGACCTTAACTTATCTGCTCCTAGCATGGTTGCTGGCATTACTGCTTTATTAATCCCAATATCTTCTTTCAAACCTAGTTAAAAATACTTTGTCCTGGGACAGGAGAGTGTTGCTTCATCCTAGAATTCATATGAGAGTGCGATGGAAGAAGCAACTGGCCATCAAAAAGGTCAGACATATCCATTTTTGTTTAAGTAGCGCTTTCAGAGAGATATTGACCACTCAACTCTGGAATGCCAATCTTGGTGTCAAGTTTAAACCATTCTAATTTAAGAAATTTGGGAGTGATCAAATTTTTTTTTGAATCAGAAGCAAGCTTTCATGTGCATCTAGGTGAACAAGGATGAAGTCCTTCTGATTTTGCTATTCGTTTCTTTGCCAATGCACAACTTTTGGTGACTACTAATATAATAAATTTGGATGATGCCATCACAGCAGTAAAATAAGCATTAGTTATGTACCATAGTTCAACTCAACATGATACCCTGAAATGTACTTTCAATTTTATCCTTAATAAGATGTCTCTTTAAAAATCCCACTATTGGAATGGGTTCATAAAATTTCTACTAACTCTAACTGACCCATAGTACATGCAGTAGAATCAAAAAGGAAAACTAGTGTACCAATCATGATGTAACCCGTCACCAGGCCCAAGATTGCTGGAATGGATGTTATGATAAGGCGGGAAAAGATAGGTTAACATGAATAATCAGGATATTTGTGCTGACAATACCGTTAAGCCTCATCCTAAGCTTATTTTACCTAATGATGTTGAATAAGTTATTCAATTAGATCGTAGGAGGTGATTAAGTCTCCAAAAAATAATCTATATTCTACTTTATCTTATTTCTCAGTCAATGAGACACCTAAGTCCCTCACTTTGACACACAATTTCGTATATTAGAGAATTGAGTAGCATGAAGATTCAGATTACAATCATAGCCATTGTGGATATTGGCTCACCTGTTAATGCATATTTCCAAACTTATTAAATGGATTAATATTAGACAGATGTATCTCACTATATGGAGTATGGGACTGCTGGTCCTCTGAGAACTCAAGTAACTGATGCATACTCATCTTTACCTATATATTTAAAAAATTATAAATAACAACCTCCTATGATGCTTTAAAAAATTCAAATTTTGATTTTTTGCTCTTTATACAATCTTTTAAGGGATTAAGTAGCTACTTTTCAATTATGACGAAAATTTTTTCTCTCCTCAGGCATCAAGCGCCGTTGATTATTAAAAACTTCTTTAGGATAAAACTGAAATTCAAGTTTGTTATTGTCTACTCAAAAAGAATAAATATGATTGATTAGAGTATCATATATATGGGTTTAAAGTCTGATCGTTTCCTAAATCAGTAGATAGTTACAAAGGTATGCCTCTCTATTCACTTAAAGCAATGGTAGTTCCGCCTTAAATCTCAAGTATTTGTGGACGCTCAAATTCATGTTACTATACCCCTAGCTATTGAAAATTCAAAGACATCAGAATCCTTTTTATAAGGGAAGTGTTATATTATTAGTGTTTTAGATCCTTCAAAACTTAGTTACTTTTGGTTTTATTAAAAGTTTTAACTGATACACCAATGAATATTGGAGCAAGTAATCCAATTGCTTCCATTTTCCATTGCTGCTGACAAAATAGAAGACGTTTAAATTTTTAGGTATTTAAAAGTTATAGATCTTAAGCAGTCCCCTACCATTGGCCATACCAGCCCTTCCATTGGCCCTAAACTAACTACTAATCAGCGTAAAGAAGTAGATAAATTATTGATTGAATACTGTGATCTTTTTTAACTTCTACATAGGTTTTTGGTAAGGTGAATGGTGCAGTACATCAATTATAAGCTCAGAGCAGCCCTTTTTTGCGCCACCTGTATCAAAAGAGTAATGCTGGAGAGGTTCAGGTGATTTCTGAACTTAATCAACTATTGTATTCTGGGTTATGTTCCCATCTTAGAGTCCCTGGGCTACTCCCCTTTTATTAGTCTGAAAAGTAAAGGTGGCCATAGAGTGGTGTTGGACTATAGATGCCTCAATGCGGTTACTAAGAGCAATATTGATTCCCTTTCTTAAATTTACATCAATGTTTGGTTACTTGTGGCGCTCAATAATTTCAATTATGTATCTAGCAAGTGGCTATTGGAAAATAGAACTGGCACCAAAAACTGACCTAAATATGCCCTAATCACTAATATAGAATTGTTCAAGCCCAACTGTATGCTGCATGGATAGTGTATCACCCCAGATACTTTCCAACGAGCAATGGATGGAAATTTTAGGTAATCTAAAACAATCCTGCGTTTTAGCTTAACTTGATGATATAACTTTATTCTATAAGATGTTCATATCTTATATAGATCACTTATGAGAAGTATATAAGTGACTATAGAAGGCCTTGTTAAAGTTGAAACCTTAAAGTTTTATATTTATAAAATTGAGATGTAGTTTCTTAGGTATTAAGTATTAAAGGAAGGAATTCAACCTATTCCTAACAAGATTGATGCAATCAAGAAGATGTCCTGGTCTGATAGTTTAAGTTATATACAAGTATTTTAGGGATGGTTCAGTACTACTGAAAGTTTATTTCTAGATTTTCTGAGTTATCAGAGCCTTAACTTACTTTTTACAAAAAGGAGTACTTTTTGAGTGGAGAACTGAACAAGAACAAGCTTTAAACTTGCTTAAAATGACTTGTATATTCAGCCCATTATAATACATCCTCTGTTGGATCAGCCTTTAATATCATTTACTGCGCCAATGATGCCACGGTTAGAGCAATTCTTGAATATTATGATAAAGATAAGGTGGATCATCCAGTAGCCCACTACAGTAAGACGCTAAATAAGGCGGAGAGAAATTATAGCATGAAATATCAGGAGTGCCAGGCTGTCCTGTTAGCTATTAATAAATTCTGTACCTACCTGTATGGAACTCATATCATAGTGATCACCAATAATGCCTCATTATGGTTACAATAAATGAATGATTCTGACGTGCATTAGCACGCTGGGTCCTTTGCTTAAAAATTTATAATCTTTTTATTGAATACTGTGAGGAGTGTATAGCATAGCAGGGTGGTTCCTGCTCCATTCTGGGTTGGGTTTTGATTGAAACAGGTTTGAAACCAGCACAGGAAAAAAACTTGGTGTAGTATAGTTGTCCCAAGGTTGACCCATCTCATTTACTTATATTGAACACTGTGACAGAACTATCCATTTAACGCAGACGTTCTATCCAGGATATCCATATTGGCTGTACTTAATCCTGAAGATGATAGAATTTATGATCATATTGGCTGGTCAGAAAGTTGAACTCTTAAGACTAAAGAAATAATTTATGAACTATGTAAGAAAACCAAAAACACTCAGATTTTTGAAGGTTTACTCTATAAATTTAAAACGTTAAATGGATCCACTATATCCCTCTTTGCAAATGGAAAGAATTGTGGAAGGACAAAATGTAATTGGTCATAGTGTCATTAAGATTGTAAGGAGAGTGTCTATAAATTTCCTGTTTCCAGCGTGGTGGTGCTCAGTGCACAGAGCCAATGCAAGGAAACTAGCCGTAAATATCAAAGCTACTAGAGCCCAGAAGAGGGTGCTGGAGCAATAAGAAAATAAAGCAGAGAAATGAGATAAATAAACACCCAAAAATGACGCAGTGCACAAGGGAAAAAGGAGTAAACGTCCCATGTTGGAGGGTACCTGGGCGAACCAATGGTGCATGAGGGGATAAGCTCATTGTAGTGGAAATGGAATGGTTAATGTAGCGTGAGACCTCCACAAAGGGGTCTGCGCACAGGATCATTTGGAATAACATTTAATAAAAATAGTCAAAAGGGAAAATTGTCTATTTAGGAAAAGTCAACCAACAAGGAATGTTGTTCATGAAAGGCATATTTAAACCAAGTTGGGGTAATTATGGGTCTGCAGAAGTGTGCCCAAGCCTTTCTGCTCCAATAGGCAAACACTCCCATCCAATTTGGTAAAATACACCGAAAGTGCCTTCACTCAAGTGATCAAGTGAAGCTGTATTCTACCTGAGCGCATGATTTTGTAACTTGAATGGAATTTGAACCCTCATTCTCCAACTAACCAAATCAAACCATCTTTGTTTGTTACGTAGATCATTTGTTTCAACACCTGGGCCAAGACAGGGGCTGGGCTTTTTGCACCCCATTAGTACCAACCTGGGCATATTTTGCTTGTACCCAGCGTTGCTCTAATGTGTGTTCAAGGTCAGGAAGGGCCTAAAGTTTCACCTTCTGGTCCTCCTGTCGCCCAGCCTTATCCTTGGCGTTGGTTCCCACTATTAAGTCATCCAACCATGACATTACCCTCTCCTCCTTCTTGAGTCCACCCCCTCCAGAGGCGTTTGCTAAGGAGAAGTTATGCGTGATTGACAACTTCATAGCAGCAATGACTGGCTTTGGCTTTGATCCTGAAGCCTCAGGGAAACAATTATGGAATGATTTAATCAGGTCTTGGGCATGTATACAGTCATATGCTGGCACCCAACTGTTCTCAGCTGCATCAAACCCCTTCCAGGATACCAGGTACTCAAGACGTCTCTTAACATAACGGGAGGCTACTATTTCCTCCACTTCCAACTCTGGCGCCCCATCCATGAAATAAGCCTTGGGAGTCTCAGGTGGGAGGCCTCAAACAACGTCAATTTGCTCTCGTGAAATATGGAGAAGATCCAAAACTGTGGAGGGAAGATCCAATTGGTATAAGGCATGGCCCACCTTTCTAACAACGCGGTAAGGACCAATCCTCTTTGGACCCAGCTTTTTGCATGGCTGCTTGATAGGGATGTTACGAGCATCAAGTATCAAAAGATCCCCTTCCTTATACGCTGGCCCCACTCAACGCTTGCCATCAGAGTTCTCCTTATAAACTAGCATAGCCACCTACAAACTTGTGGAAACCCCTTGGTGGACCTTCTTGATGGTCTTACCAACGTCCGCCACCGCTTCAACTTTGGAACTACAGCCGGGCTCCATGTTAAAGGCGTGTTTAAAGCCATAGTTGGCAAAAAAGGGTGAACAACCAATCAATGAGTGCAAAATATTGTTGTAGATAAAATGGGTCATGAGAAGGTGAAGAACCCAATCTGAATGATCTGCGGCGGTGTAACAAAGCAGAAATTGTTCCAAGCACTGGTTCATTCTTTCAGTCTGCCCATCTGATTAGGGGTGATAGGCATTTGAACGGCAGGGGCTAATCTGAAGAGTTTTACACAACTATTCCTAAAAGATAGAGGTGAACTGGGGTCCCCGGTCACTAATGATTTCTTGAGGAACCCCATGAAGCGCAAATAAATGTGTGACGAAGAGCCTGGCCATCTCAGCAGCGGTTATGGTCATCCTACAAGGAATAAAGTGGGCGAACTTTGTAAAGCGGTCCACAACCCCTATGATGGCGTCATAACCATCAGAAACAGGTAATTCCACATTGAAATTCACCGATAGGGAAGTCCAGGGCCCTTCAGCCTATTGGATTGGTACCAACAACCCCACTAAAGTTTACCAATTGGGTTTCATAAGATTGCGGATCAGGCACTCTTTACAATAATGCCCCCCTAATCAGGCAAGCCCTTCCAATTGCAAGTGCGTCGTATCAACTCCAAGGTCTTTGCTTTCTCAGGATGACCAACGGTGATTACGTCATAATGGTCACGGATGAATTACAGGTGCAGTGGTCCAGCAGGAACCCATAAGAGCCCCTTAAACCACACCATCTCATCCTTCATGTGATAACCCCTGGATAAGTATTTCCTGATTCAGAGCGCTATTAGCGATAACAACAGTATATTTGGCTGAGAATGGTTGAAAAAGAACAACTTTTCTGAAAATACTATATTCTGCTGCATTTTCCAGAGGTGTGAGTACAGACGTGTTAACCATAGAATCAGAAAGTTGAGGCAGAATCTTAGCCGGCGGAATCATCAACTGGGTGTTATGAACTTCTACCTCCTTTGGATCAGGAGCCAAAGCAGGGTTGTGGCTTAAAGAATCCGCCAAAACTTCTCCTTGCCCTTGGTAAACTCATAGAAAAATGCAAATTGGGCTAGGGTCTCATGCAGACGGGTCTGCCGTGGAATTAGGACATGAGGAGCGCGGTAGTACAACAAGGCTCAGTGGTCTTTGAATACATGGAATGGTTGGGAGGAGTCAAGTAAGTGGTGACGCCAATAAGTCAGCGCCTCCACCACTGCTAGTAACTCCTTGTCGTAAATGGCGTAATTCAACTCTGGCAAAGACATCTATCTAGAAAATTATCCAACCGGATGCTCTATCCCATCTTCACCTACTTGTAACAAGGCGGCCGCTATGGCGAAGTTGGAGGCATCAGTTGACACAATGAACTCCTTTGCAGGGCCAAAATGGTGAAGGATGGACGTGGATAGCAGGGTGCACTTCACCGCTTGGAAAGCATCCTCCAAAATGGGGACCACTGAAGCACCTTGGCACCGCTAGCCTTATATAAGGGTGCTGCCACATCGGAGAGATTGGGCGTGACATTCTTGAGGAATGTACATGTCCTCATAAAAGCTCCTCAATTCCTTGACTGAGGTGGGGATAGTCCACTCACAAATAGCCTTCTACTTGTCTGGAGTTATCATATGGCCTTGGTCAAACACGACGTTGCCCAGAAAAGTGACCTGTGAATAGAAGAATTCACATTTACTGATCTTGAGCTTAAGGCGTGTGGCCCTCAACCTCTCCACCACTTGTCAAAAGTGTACTGCATGGGACTCCTTATTGGGGGAAAACACCAGGATATCATCCATGTAAGAAATCGCGAATACCCCTAACAAGTCCCCAACGCAGCATCAATGCAGCGTTGAAAGATGGCAGGGGCATTCTTAAGCCCAAAGGGCGTGACCTGAAACTGGAAAATTTCTTTTCTGGTGCAGAATGCGGTTAACCACTACTGGCCCTTCTTTATCTGCGATTTGATTGAATGCATTGAGGCAATCCAGCTTGGTAATAACTTTTGCCTTCTCCACATAGCGTGCGATCTGTGATTCCAAAGGGATGGGATGGAGGTCTGGTACAGTAACGTTGTTGATGTTCCCATATTCTACACACGGGCGTAGAGTACCATTAGCCTTCTCAACAAAGAAAAGTGGGAACATGCAGGGGAGGTACGCTGAAAAATCGCACCTTTGGCTAACTGATCCTTCACCCACACATCCAACGCCTCTTCCTCCCAAACAGTCAATGGGTAAATGGGGGAAGATATACGCTCCAGATCCACAATGAGCTTGAAGTCACAATCAAATTTGGAGTGCTCAGGAAGTGTGTTCGCGGATGCTGCATCAAAATAATATTTCAACCCCTCCAAACAGGACGGTAGGGGAACCTACACAGAGCGCTTCAGCAAAGGGGCAAGATTCAGAGTGGGAACATTGGGCCAATGGGGCAAGTTGCCTTGGGCGTTATCCTCCTACAAAGGAACAATCAACTTGTAACTGTTGGACATAGACAAGGATAGAGTTTTCTTTCCAATTAGTACCGATGTCAAACTTTCTCCACAACTCTACACCCAAAATAATGGGGAACAAGAGGTTTCTGATAGCTTAAAACTGGTCAGACAGAAGATAGGCGCCCATCTGTTAGTCCACCAACCCCATGACGTTCAGCGTAGGGATACCTTGATAATCCCCGCCTCTAACCATACCACCTTGTGAGTAACTCAACTCAAGGTAGTCAGCAAGGTCTTGGTCAATAAAATTATTAGAGGCCCCGGTATCAACTAAAAAAGTTGTGCTGAACTTCTCCAAAGGAGATGTAAGGGTAGCGGTCAATAAGAAGTATCCAGAATGGGATTTATCCAAAGCAGAAAACGCCACTACCTCACCTGAAAATCCTTTCTCTGGCGTGCGAAAGCCATCAGGGTATGTTTTGGAATCATAGAAGGGGGAGGGATAGTGAGCCACTCTTACTACTGAGGCCACATATACCACCACACCTTCTTCAGGTGCAAATACATTATTATATTTCAAAAAAAGTTCTTTTTCCACTTCCTGAGTGCCCTAGATCATGGTAGGGGTCAAACGTGGGTTCTCAGGGGTAATCTGATATAACGGAATAGGGTCCTCATCCAAGCCATAAGAACTAATAAATAGTTCAGAGGTAGAGACTAGTTTTGTTATAAAACGCGTTTTTTGACGTAAATGACCTTATCCTTTGATCTGCAACGGAATGCCAATGTTATCCAAGGACAACACCCCCAGGCCCATCTGCGCCAATTCCGCTGGCATTGTCTGAATGCACAAGCGAAGAAAAACTCGTTTATTCACACCAAATTTGGTAATTTCGGTGGAAAGTCATGGAATCATGACTTTTGGACCTTAAAGCGTCTGTATCCACCAGGTATGAGCATGAAGGGTAGGTACTTTCCAGTTGGAGGCAATTATAATAACGCTGAGTTGCTCCAACCTTCAGGAAAAAGAGGAAACATTGGTGTGGATGACCCCAGTTGAAGCCCACAGCCAACACTCACCATTTAAACTTTAGAAAAGTTCCACACAGAAAAGTTCATGCATATAAAATTGAGTGATTGGTCAACTAATGTAAGGAGAGTGTTTATAATTTTCCTGTTTTCAGCATGGTGGTGCTCAGTGCAAAGAGCCAATGCAAGGAAACTAGCCATTAATACCAATGCTACTAGAGATCAGCAGAGGGTGCTGGAGCAATATTAACTAAAGCAGAGAAGTGAGATAAATAAACACCCAAAAATGATGCAGTGCACAAGGGAAAAAGGAGTAAACGTCCCAGGTTGGAGGGTACCTGGGAACCAAAGGTGCATGAGGGGATAATCTCATTGTAGTGGATGTGGAATGGTTAATGTAGTGTGAGACCTCCTTGAAGGGGTCTGCGCACAGAGTCATTTGGAATAACATTTGATAGAAAATGGTCAAATGGAAAAATTGTTTATTTAGAAAAAGTCGACCAACAAGGAATGTTGGTCACAAAAAACATATTTAAACCGAATTGAGGTAATTATGGGTCAGCGGAACTGTGCCCAGCCTTGACGCTCCAATAGAAAAACGCTCCCGTCTAATTTGGTAAAATACACTGAATGTGCCTTCACTTGAGTGATTGATTGAAGTTGTATTCTGTCAGGCAAACAGCAAGATAGAATTAGACCGGCCTGCCAACCTAGGTGCTGGAGCACCTGAATGGCAAACCAGAATGCCAGAGGCACTGCTGTTGTTATGGCGGATATGAAACTGGAAAGGAGGTTCACCAATAACTGCCAGTGAGCCAGAATCTCATACAGGCACATAATAAAATACCAGAAAAATATGGCCATTAACCCCAAAGAGTGTGTGACTGTCAGTGGAAAAGGCGGTTTATTTTTCAACATAAAAACTAAATCTTGGGAAATGTATCTAATGGAAAATAAAGAAAGAAAATTTGACCAACAATTTTCTCACTGCGATGCAACTGATTAAAGAGTGGTCAATTGATGAGGAAACAAGCTGGGATCAGGTCCCTCAAATTTGACCTAACTGGCGAATTATTTGGTAATGGGGACAGATAAACTCACTAGGAACTGACATCGAAGGTTTTAGTGGCAGGCCATGTCACTGTCAGTTTGACCTCAAATGCCTGAACTGAGACTTGATTGCATTTCCAGCAGTTGGCGTGACAGCATCTAGCCTGACAAGCAATGGGAATCCTTCAAGGCCACCCCACATAGGGATGATCCCAATCAGTTGGGAATAAGTTCAGGAAGCCCAACCCGCCCATACCCAGTCGCTGGGCCATTTGTTCAGTCAAAAACGTTGCATCAGCCAAAACGCCCAATTTTCTGGAAGGGAGCTTCAAACCCTCGTTGATGGTTCTGATGATACTATTTGCATTTTGGGGATCATATCTGTTAATTTTGGGAGGGGGTTAATTTTAACAATCATGGTGTTGGCCAAATCAAAACTGTCAGCGATTCTGGTCAATGAATCAGCCTTCATCCCTTTCTGACTATATGAGATCTGATCATTGGGCTTGCTCCCACTCAATTTTGGACTGATTGATTTCATTTCAGCGATCCTGGTGCAGATTTCCCTGATTAGATGTACTATTTCTTCTGAGGTGAGTTTGGGCACTGGGGGAGGGATCCAAAGCGGGAGGGCTGTTACCCATCGCTCATCTACCACGTGGGCAAGGTCACCCTGGTTAATGAGGGGTACAGCCACCCTCTTTAATACCTTATTATCAGGAACAGAAAAAGAGCCTGATCAATGCACAGGGTTATTCCCCAGGACTTACATTATCCTTTACATTTTCAAAGGAAGGGCACCACCGCCAGGAAACTGTACGAGGGCTACATTCTTGTGAGCCTTGGGTAACTTGATCACCAATACAGCCGCAACATTTTGGGAGGGACAGGGAGCTTTGGGGAGGGTTTCATAGAAATTCTTTGACCAGTTCCATACAGTTGGCGCAATTGCAAGCCTTGACCCAACTGTTCTCATAAGCCAGATACCCTTCCAAGCCACGAGATATTGAATGGACTGATGGGATGCAAGGATTTCTCACCTCAGCCTCTTCTGCATTTTTGATGATGATTAACTCAGGTTCTGTGGGAACCATACCCTTAAAGGCGACAACTGGGAGACATAAAAGATGGGGTGCTGTTTCTAGTGAGCTGGAAGCTTTAACCAGAATGCATTGTTACCCAAGACTTCCTCTACCAAATGGGGGCCAGATCGCTTACTTGTGAATTTACGGGAAGGGACTTGCATTCAAAAATGACGCATATCAAGCATAACATAGGAGCCCACTGTTATGTCATGACCTGAAAGTCACTTTTAATCCATGAACT
Source organism: Massospora cicadina (assembly GCA_022478985.1). NCBI lineage: Eukaryota > Fungi > Entomophthoromycota > Entomophthoromycetes > Entomophthorales > Entomophthoraceae > Massospora > Massospora cicadina. The sequence continues at coordinate 83,281 of JAKSZP010017313.1, forward strand.
GTTTGTAGTCATCAATAGCCTTGCTGAGGTGTTCCCGCACTAAGGATTGAGTTGACCTAATATGTTCAGTGTGATCCACAGCAGCTTGGACCTCGGCCTGCAAGCAGGGTCCAACTGAAAAGGAAGGATTATAACCCAACGTCGCTTCGTATGGAGAAAATCCCATGGAAGCGTGAGTCCCATTGTTATAAGAGAATTGAGCAAGGGGAAGGCCGTTAGCCCAGGTGTCCTGTGCGGCTGCAGCATAGCACCGCAGGTACTGTTCAAGGACTTGGTTAACTCGCTCAGTCTGTTAATCAGACTGGGGATGATACACTGTGGAGTAAAAGGGGGAAATTTTTAGAATAGATAAGTGTTTGCTACAGAACTGCTCCGTGAACTGTGAACCCTAGTCACTAATGATCTCCTGTGGGAGACTAAACATTAAGAACACATGCTGCACAAAGAGGTGAGCGGTTTCCTCTGACATAAATGTGGAAGTACAAGGGATAAAAAAGGAAAATTTTGTGAGACATTCCACCACCTTATCACTGCTGTAAACCCATTGGAGTAGGGGAGTTTGACGATAAAATCCATGGACACCGATGTCCATAGACCCTCCGCCTGCTAAAAGGGGTGTAGAAGCCCGTTTCTACTGGAGTGATCCAACTTAGCCTGAGCACAAGTAATGCAATCGGCAATCCAGGCTGGAACCTCTTTGGTTAAACCCAACCAATTGTAGGTCCGCTTAATCAAATTGATGCATTTCTTATTTCTGGAATGACTGATCATGGGGGGATTGTGATGTGCGCGGAATACCTCGGTTCTGAAGGGAGGAGGAAGCCAAATTCGTGACCAAAAGTAAATGAGGCCCTTCTCCAAGGAGTATTGTAAATGTTTTTGGTTTTGGTGGGACAACTGCTCTAAACAACTCCACCCCCTCAGAGCAGGCCATTTGACCAGCTAAGACCTGAGCAACTAGCGGGGCATTGGGAGCCAGAGAAAAGGAAGTGAAAACAGGGGGGACAATCAACAGAATTTAAGGTGGCAGAAATTATGGTAATGAGGTCCACTTCTTCTGGGTCTGAGGAACAGTGGGTGGTGCTGCAGCTGAGAAAATCAGGAAGTACGTTAAGCACCTAATATGAATTCATATTTAAATTTAAAACTGCACAATACTGATAGGTTCATGCTTGCTGGTGTGCCAATTTTTAGGGTTACAAAAATACAAGAGAGCCTGGTGATCCGTGCGGACTGAAAACTCATGTTGAGCACCTTGTAACTAGTACCTCCAATGAGTTAACGCCCATGCTACGTCTTCCAACTCCTTTTCATAGATGGCCCAAGGCTGCTCCATAGAGGTAAACCTTTGGGAAAAATAGGTGACAAGATGTTTCAAGCCATCGCGCTCTTAAGCAACTCTGCCCCCATTGCTACTAAGGAGGCATCTCATGCAACAATATATGTCTTGGCGGGATCCACGTATTTCAAAATGGTAGGGGATAAAAACACTTCTTTGATCAATTTCAACACCAGTTGGCATTTGGGCATCCAGCGAAACAGTACATTCTTTCCTGTAAGTGGGCGGAGTGGGGCAGCAAGCTGGGAAAGTGCTAGGGAAAATTTTTTTTAAGAAAATTATGGTTCCTAAGAAACTACATAATTGTTTCTGGGTTGTTGGGGTTGGCCATTCTCGGATAGCATCCAACTTATTGGGAGGAATCTCATAGCCATCTTTAAGGATGAGGTTCCCAAGAAAAGTAACTTCCTCCTTATAGAACTCATATTTGAAAGGCTTAATGAACAAGCCTGCCTTATGCAAGGCGTCCACGACTGCTTCCAAGTCAATATCATGTTGTTTGGGAGTTGGGGAGTGAACCAGAACATCATCAATATATGCAACCATGCAAGTAAACTGGAGGTCACCCAGTACATTGTTGATCATACGTTGAAATGTGGCGGGGCATTCTTCAGCCCAAAGGGCATTATGCGGTAATTAGAAAATGCCTTGCTTCATCCAGATTGCTGTTAACCACTCTTACCCCTTCTATTATCCAAATCTGGTTAAAGGCGTTGATGAGGTCCAGCTTAGAGAACACATGATATTTGGCGATTGATTGGCTTATCATCTGCTCTAAAGGCAGGGGGTAGAGATTGGAAACCGTGACTTTGTTCAAGTGTCCATAGTCCATGCAGGGGCGGAGGGAACCATTGGCTTTTTTAGAGAGATGATGGGAGATGTGACTGGCGTTGTCTCCTAAACAACAACCCTTTTTTCAGCATATCATCAAACCAAACGTTGAGAGCAACACCCTCCTCTGCTGTGTGGGGATACAACGGGCAGTTGATATTCACCAACTCCGCTGCCATACGAAATCCACAGTCAAATCTAGTGTGAGGAGGCAGACGATCCACTTTTCAGAATCCAAAATGCTTTGATAATGCATTAAACTTTCTGGACAATCAGACGGTATTCCCGCAGGAGATACAATGGAAGTGATAGAACTACAACCTTGAATTTTTTAAGAGTATCAACCAGGGGAAATTCACCTTCCAGTTGATCCTTAATGAATGACAGCATGTTAGACTCCAGGTGGATCTTGACATGTTGCCAGCGCCACCATCTTACTCCTAAGATCACCGGAAACACCAAGTTGGTCATAGTGGAAAATTGATTGCAGAAGCTAAACCGGTGTATTGAAAATGTGACTGGTCAGCAAACCAGGTATGAGGTTTGGGAGGCTGACAACGCAACTATCACCAAAGGGCCTGCATCCAGGTCAAGTTCCAATTGTTGGGCCAGTTCAACGCTCATAAAATTGATTTTGGCTCCGGTATCCACCAAGGCCTCAAAGGAGATGTGATGGGACCCAACACTAATCTTCATGGGTAATAAGAAGTAAGCAAAGTTCTCTTTATTGGTAGTTGTGAGTCCAGTGATACCGAAGAGATGGTAGTAGGGTCAGGGGAAAATGCTAGGTTCATAGAGGGGGTAAACTCATTGCAAGTTGGAATGTCAGATCCTACTGACCTGGGCAAGATAGCCACAGCAACTATGGGGTGTGTATTTGAAATTATTAGTGAAACTGGGATATCATGGACAGTTGAAATCTTCCTTACAACCTGGTTCAGTTGAAAAAAGGGGCCATTGCTACGCCAATATCTACAAGAAAGGCGGAAATGGTTAGGAATAATGGTTGGTCAATTATTTCAGGCAAACAGCAAGATAGAATTAGACCGGCCTGCCAGCCTAGGTGCTTAGCATCCAAACGGCAAACCAGAATGCCAGAGGCACTGCTGTTGGCATGACGGATATGAAACTGGAAAGGAGTTTTACAATAAATGCTGGTGAGCCACAATATCATACAGGCACATAATACCAAACGAATATGGCCACTAACCCCAAAGGGTTTGTAACTTTCAGTGGAAAAGGCGGTTTATTTTTCAACATAAAAGCTAAAATTTTAAGAAATGTATCTAATGGAAAATAAAGAAAGAAAATTTGACCAACAATTTTCTCACTGCGATGCAACTGATTTAATAGTGGTCAATTGATGAGGAAATAAGTTGGGATCAGGTCCCTCAAGTTTGACCTAAATGGCAAATTATTTGGGAATGGGGACAGATAAGCTCACTGGGAACTGACATTGAAGGTTTTGGCGCCAGGCCACGTTGCTGTAGGTTTAACCTCAAACGCCTGAACTGTGACTTGACTGCATTTCTGGCGGTTGGCATGATGGCATCTATCCCAAAGAGCAATGGGAATCCCCCAAGGCCACCCCACATAGGGATGATCCCAATCAGTTGGGAATGAGTTCAGGAAGCCCAACCCGCCCATACCCAGTCGCTGGGCCATTTGTTCAGTCAAAAATTTTGCATCATCTACATCGCCTGATTTGCTGGAAAAGAGCTTTGAACCCACATTGATAATGCCAATGCTACTACCTGTACGTCGGGGATCATCCCTGATAATTTTGGGAGGGGTTTAATTTTAACAATCATGGTGTTGGCCAAATCAAAACTGTCAGCGATTCTGGTCAATGAATCAGCCTTCATCCCTTTCTGACTATATGGGATCTGATCATTGGGCTTACTCCCACTCAATTTTGGACTGATTGATTTCATTTCAGCGATCCTGGTGCAGATTTCCCTGATTAGATGTACTATTTCTTCTGAGGTGAGTTTGGGCACTGGGGGAGGGATCCAAAGCGGGAGGGCTGTTACCCATCGCTCATCTACCATGTGGGTGAGGTCGCTCTGGGTAACAAGGGGTACAGCCACCCTCTTCTATACCTTCTTACTTGGGAACGGAAAAAGAGCCCAATTATTGCACAGGGGATGTTCCCCAGAACTTACATATTCTACCTGAGAGCATGATTTCATAACTTGAATGGGATTTGGACCCTTGTTCTCCAATTAACTGAATCAAACCATCTTTGTTTGTTATGTAGATCTTTTGTTTCAACGCCAGGCTAAAGACAAGGGGCTGGGCGTTTTGCACCCTACTAGTACCAACCTGGGCATATTTTGCTTGTACCCAGCATTGTTCTAATGTGTGTTTAAGTTCAGTAAGAGCCTGAATTTTTACCTTCTGAGTCTCCTGTTGCCCAGCCTTATCCTTGGCATTAGTTCCCACAATTAAGTCATCTAACCATGGCAAAGATACCTATATTTGGCTTGGGACTCAATACTATTTGGATAGGATGTTAAAACTTTCCATGGCTTACTAAAGGAGTGCCTTCATTGCTGGAATTAGGATCAGCATGAGCCTTAATATCAACATCAAGTTGTGGCACCTTTTGGACATTTCTACGTGGTTAGTATAGATGTTGTGGGGCCTTTACCAACAGGGATACATGGCCATAAGTAAGTATTGTTGGCCATAGGCCATTAAAACTAAATGGGTTAAAACCTTTTCTGTGTTAGCTGCTACTGCTTAAGCTCTATTAATGTTTTTATCCCAACAAGTTTTCACCCAGCATGGATGCCCTCAAGTTTTATTATCAGATAATGGTCTTAATTTCACTCCAATGGTTCTACAGGAGCTGTCTTCTATGTTCAATACAAGTAATAATTTTGTTGCTCCATATAATCCTTCATCCAACGGAATAGTTGAGCGTGCTAATGGGACTTTGGTTTTAACCTGCGAAAGATGGTAACTTTGGATCCTCATTGTTGGAGCCATCACCTTCCTAGCGCACTGATGGCTTACAGGATAAGCTATTATGGATTTCTTAAGATGTCCCCTTTTCCTAGCTTTATATGGGAGAGAACCCAGATTGACAATTAGCGTACAACTGTTATTAGACAACTCTGTGTCAGATCCTGCTGATTTAATCTGAAAGCTTTACTAGATGAGAATATTTGGTTACAGACTCTTGCTATGAAAGGAATAATATCCACGACCTCAAAAGAAACCAAAAAATTAATTGCCAGACGGCCAGCATCACCCATATTAAAATTTAAAGATCTTGTTATGTTTTACCATCATCAACCAGGAGGTTGACCAAAAAGCTAAAAATTACTTGGTCTGGTCCATATCAAACTATTCATTAAGTCAGCTATAATATTCTATTACTGTTTTGATCCATAAATCTGTAGTCAACCAAATTCATGCTCAATTTCTTAAGCCTTGTATACCTCTTTGACTGGATCTTGAGGGGGAATTGTCAGATATCGGGATAATAATGGAGATAAGACCAATTTTACTTCTTGAGAAGATCCCCTTAGTAATAAATTAGTTGATGAAGAAGTCAGTTCTACATCTAAACCTCAATTGTCAGAATTCTCATCTACCTTTAAAGTGACAGCTTTTGATGTAAATGGACAACATCCAATATCCTCTAGGAAATTATCTCAGCTAGAATACTGATTGTGGTTGATGAAAAATCCTATACAAAGAGAGACTAGGAGTCCACCCCATAAATGGCATTCCTGAAAATCTACATATAAGAAGTTTTATAAAAATTAAGCATCACTAGGTTTGTCTAAGGATTTTTTTCTTTTGTTAAGTGATTCTTAAAATGCTGCTTATTGAAGTATATCCTGTCTCCTGGAATAACAGCTTTGATCCTACTATTTTTGATCCTTTAACTAGGTAACTATTTTCTCATTGCCTTAAAAGATTTTCATCTTAGCCGGATATTATTTTCCCATGTCCCAATAGTACCAATCAAGATGGCTTCTAAAGATAGTAATGTTTTAACCTTTCAGGTGATATAAATTTAAATTTTGCAAAATTTACTAAAATGATATCCAATGTATTGATTTTTAAAACAAAGCCACCTAATCAGACTCCTAAAACAAACAAGAGCAAAGCTTTTTAAGGTTATTTGAATTGAGTTGTAATTTAGCCTGCCACTAACCAAACCTCCTAAATATTAAACGATTCATTTCTCTAACTGCTGACTACTATTCCATAGGAAACAACTGTGATCACCAGTTGAGGCTCGAGAGTGGATCTAGCAGCATTGCCCTATTAAGGGTGAAGTTTCAAGTTGATATAAATTAATTAATTTTAGAGGTACCAAATACCATCTAATTTATCTGAATCTGGTATGACTTACAAACTATTATATGTAATATGAACTTAAAAGTAATCAAGGCGGGTCAACTTTGGGTAAATATGCCACAATGAGGTTCTCTCTAACCAATGCAGGTACAACCTGTGTTGAACAAAATCTGCACTAGAGTGGAAGCAGGTATGACCCTGACAGGCTAACCACCCTCATAAATCTAAATTTTTTATAAATAAATTATGAAGCAACAAGAAATTTTCATTGGTTACACTAAAATTACATTATAAAATAGGTAATTAATAAGTATACTTTTCTTTCCTAGTGATCCACAGATGGGATTAAGCAAGCTACTTGCATGACTTAGATTATTATTGATTACCATAATCTTTTTCTTTTGATCTTTATAATTCATAAGCAAGAAAACCAATTTTGCTTTTACCTTTGATACGTCCTTAGTAATATATTTCAAAACCTCTTTATATAACAAAATATCTTTAACCTAGATACTTATTATTCGTAGAGTTTAATTTTAAAGACTGCTGAACCCCAAGTAGAGGTTATGTCCTTCTCAATAAGTAAGTCAACAGAAACCTCTGAAACACTAAATTTGACCATAAAATTCTTCTTTTGACATTTTTACAATTTATTGCGGGGAAGGTTGACTAGGGGACAGACACTTCTAAATGTAAACACAAAGAAAAACGAAGCTTAGTAACAGAGAAGGCACCCCAGAGAAGCGATGCTACTCTTGTTGCCAGCGAGAACGCCACTATGGGGAGGAGGAGGGAGCGTGTCAAGGGGCCGTAACTACAATTGAACACGTGTGGAGGAAAGGGTCCAAGTTGATGAGCCAAACTGGGAACCAGGAGGAGACCAGCTGATGGCGACGCGGTGGGAGGTACCCAAACATCCACGCTTGGAAGTGGCCCACCAAATGGGACTGGAATCTGTGGACAGCTTCTGGGAGGGTGGGGGTGGAGCCTGCGATGGCATTCAAGACAATCGTGTGGATAGTCCACATGGCGATTGCGACCACCAGAGCATGGAGGGAGGGTGGAAGAGGGGATACCATGGATATAGCAAACATATACCTTGACATACTGAAGGGATGTGTTTGATCCTGGCCAAGCAGATGTTAAACTTCGCGCCATATCGCTTTAGAGGTAGGGCACTTCTCCAGGCGATGGAACAGCGTTCCATACTGGCCACACATGATGCAGGATGAGTGTAAAGTGTTAGAGAGCTCAGCCGTATGGTATACCACCTCAGGCAGCGCCACACATGGGAACAGATTTGAGGCAGCAACCGAGGGTGGTGTGCATATTATCAAATAGTCTTCTGGTTCTCAAGGGAATAAGGGATGTCCATCATGTCCAGGTAGTCCACCCTGGATAGGACATGGGGCCGTGTGGGATTCAAGCCATCTTGAATGGGTAACCCCTGTACCTCCTGTGTGAACTGAGGAGATGGGCGGCCTCTCTGTGCTGTGTGTCCACTAATACAAATTCTCCACTCAGCGCTCCGCATGGAGAGGAGGATTCGTTTGTAGTGGGCTTTAGTACCGTGAGGACCTGTGGCTGATGGGTGGGAAGCCAGATATTTCATCAATGAGTGAGGGTTCGATGGATTGTTAAGGCCCAAGGCGCGGGAGAAGTTGGAGCAGGCCACGCGGGACCAGTGTTGGGAGGGGAGCGTAAGGGCGGTGACGGCTGCAATCCAGGTGCCCAGAATCTTGGAAGCATGGGCTTTAAAGTCGAGCAGGCCCATGCCACCATGATGATGAGAGCCAAACATAACCTCAAACCGCACTGGCGGTGGGCGGCCTGACCATAGCCACCCTTGTAGAAGGGCATACATAAAAATGAAAAAACCCAGGGAGAAGGCGATGGCGTGGGCTCCAAACCAGACTTTGGAGAGGAGCATAGAGTTGGCTAAAACAACCCTGCCAGTAAGGGAAGTAGGGTGGGCTCTAAGGGAGGCGATGCGCTTCATCACGTTGTCTAGAATATGACTTTCCATTACTGCTGAGGCATAACCGCCTGCCTCCACCCACACGCCCAGGTGGCGGACAGGCCCTATGGTAGGGCGTGGCATGAAGGGGAGCACAAGTGGTGCGGTGTGGGGTGAGCAAGGAAGGCGAGCACGTGTGCAAGCAGATGGGCCGGGCTGGGAACTGGGGCCCAGCAGGTTTGATACTAACTAAGGAGGATGATTTTGGTTTTGGAAGCGTTCAGTGCAGCATTGCTTACTTGGGAATACTCCTGGATGAGAGCTTTAAGCGTGCGTGCATCTTGATTATTAGCACCCCGACCACACAATCATCTGCAAACGCCATCATCTTGATTGGGGATTGCCTGGTGCATGGACCCCAGTGAGGCGGGCATTCACATTTTGAAGCAGTGGGTCAAGGCTGAAGTTATATAAGAGTGGGATAAGGGGGTCCCCTTGGCGTAGGCCCCTTTGAGGGCGGACTACTTCCGTGAGGAAGCCTGGGCCACACACTGCCATTGTTGCAGATTCCATAAGCAGCATTACCCAGCTGATGAAGCGAGGGGGCAAGCGGAATTGGAGGAGGCAGGCCCTGAGGTATTCCCAGTTTACTCAATCATAGGCCTTCTGTTGGTTCAAAAATACAAGTGCCCCAGAGGCCTTGGACTGGCATGTGTTAGCCACAGAGTGCACATTGTCCCAAATCGACCTTCTGGGTATGAAACTGAATTGTTCTGGGGAGATGGTGGCAGAGGCTACAATCCCTAGACGGTTAGCCATGATTTTAGTTAAAATTTTTGTATCTGTATTAGTTAAATGGGGCGCCAGGTGGCTAAGTCTAGCTTATCCCCTTTCTTGAAGAGTGTGATTGTGAAGGCCTCTTGCCCTCCTGGTAGAAGGCGCGTATCCAGAAGGTTCTAGGTAAGGGACGCAAGCAGTAGTGGGGATAAATATATGAAGTACTTCTTATAAAACTAATATGGAATGCCATCTGGGCCTGGGCATTTCTGATTTGGTGCACCGCATATGGCAGACCAGAGTTTGTTTGGAGTAATCAAATTTATTAATTACAGCTATCAGGAAACGGTGCAGATGTTTGCTATCGAGAAATTTCGCCATTTCAGCTGGCTGAATTGGATCAGATTGGTACAGCTCGGAGTAATACTTTTGTATTTTGAGTTGCCACTTCAGCTGGCTTATCCGTGACAAAATTATCTGACCTCTGCACCTGTGTGCAGGCCACGCTCTGGCAAGGTGCAAAGAATTTTTTAAAAATTAAGCGGAGCGTGTGTCACCCTCTGTAATGTGTTTAACCCTGTACTGAACACAAACTCCAATGTTTGTGTTGCCTTTCAAGCGTGTTGAGGTGGGCGGCTGCTTCAACCCACTTAAGACCCCAAGCAGGGCTGTAGCCCGTGGCTGGGATGTTGGACTCCAGGTGTGCCAACTCTGCCAGAGCGCGCGAGATGACAGCTGATGTAGCTCATGAGTGTTGGGATGAGAGGTGGCGAGCGTGGTGGATGGTATCCTCTATGAAGGCTGACCATATGGAAATTGGGTCCACGCAAAACAGTGTAATAAGCTCTTTTGCCAAAGTTGCTGATTCCACCCAAGTGGAAAATCCTGGTGACGCGAGTTTGGGTGGTCAGAGTTTGCACCAGTGTGGAGCCCTAGCCACTGTGATGGGTAAATGGTAGGCTATTGAGACCAGTTGGTGGTTGGAGAATCAATTTTAATGTGTGGAAGTGGGAAATATGAGATCAAAATTTCACCGGTGCAAGGATAAGGTTGATGCGGGACATGGACCTTTGTTGGCCGTCATGAATTTGGGGGTGCATCATGTTCTCAAGTAGCGGAGCATGCTGCGGCAGCACATCTAGCAACCCAAGGGTGGCCTTTAGAACGCAAAATTTTACATGACCCTGGGGGTGTGGGATGAGGAAGGCCAACAGTCCATGGATGTGTTTAGCCAACAGTTCATGTCTCCAACTATGAAAGGTTTGGGGGTAACAGAAGGGATTTGACCGATGAGAAGAATTCCTGACGCTCTCATGCATAGGTCAGGGCATAAATGATGATAGCATGCACCACATCGGCCCACAAAAATGTGACAACAAGGACTTGGCCATTGAGGAAGGATTCAGATGTTAAAAATTTAAAAAATTGTTTTTCTGAATAAGCACTCCGCAGTGCTCTTACCAGAAGGATAGGGAAGGGAGGAGCATGGTTTTCCAAGCGTCTTTGGAACCTCATGGATAGTGGGACTCCTGGATGGCCAGGATGTCCACGGGTAAATTTTTTTATAAAAACTCAGTTTCCTAGCCCAGGACGGTGAGGCCTTGAGTCTGGCAATATTCAACATCCCTAAAGTGAAGGCTTCCTCCATCACACTTTAGGTGTGAGGGGGTGGGCACCTGGGCCCACCATCCTCCTTTGGATCCCCATGGGCTTTCACGGTGACATGGGTGTTTGCAGCAACACTATCGGTGTATTTGTTAATTTTGGCAGACAGGTTCGCGTGGGCTTTTGCCTTCGCTTTTTGTTTCCCCGCTGTCAAACATATTTTTTGCGGTGCAGATGAGTTTGGTGCACCAACGTTTGGGTCAAAAAAAATTTCCAGGTAGGTTGGAGACCAAGCTGGTTTCAATTGGGGCTTGGTTGCAAAGATATGGTGAGATTGAGTCACCCATTGGATCCTCAGATTGGGTGGCCCAATCGGCTTGGGCCTCCCAAACTGATTGGTTGAGGGATTCCCAAGTTGCTTCTGCCACAAAGGTTTTGATGTCTTCCTGGCGTTAGGAGTGTGGGATAGTGGAGGTGACTTTAGCTGCTTCCTTGGCTGCGGCCCTGCGGGCCAGTTTGGTCTTCTTTCACTCTTGAGGGGAGACAGGCTTTACTAGTAGGTAGCAGCCTTGTGCTCCCCTCAGGAAGGCCTCTTTGGTATTGGTGGTTGGTTTATAGTGAGCCTCCCCATTGGTCATGGCTGCTGAGGGGTGCTCTTGGAATGTGATGCCCTCCTTGGTGGGGCATGCGTGTGCCTTATGGCAAAACGCATCACAGTGGGTACAGATGGGGGGTGCGCTGTCTACAGTTACCAGGAAAGGGTGGGTGGTATGCCCTTCAATATTAATATAAGTGGAGTGCGGGATCTGGATTAGGTCCTTTGCAATCTCCTCAGTTGGAGTCAGAACTGCAAAGGCTTTGCCGGTGCACAGGTGTGGCATCAGCGTAAAGCATTGCATCTTAAAGGATTGTATCTCGCCATATATGGTGAGGCCATCTTTCAGGTGCTGCTCCAGAATGGCACGTTTGACTGTAGTGGGCAAAAAGTTGAACGTGAGGAAAATTTGGTTGAATTTTGTCCATCGGGTGTGCTTAGTTTTGATGACCCGCTGCCCTTTGGGGAGGTCAATCACTACGCGCACTGCAGCAGCTTCATCTGCTGCCTCCTTGTTTTTGAAACTGAGATCCAGCCAACCACATGACATGGAGTGAGGTGCAACATACACCACAGTCAGGAAAAAAGTGTGCACATCGCCACAAAATTTTTCCCACAAAGCTGTTTGTTAGATATCCAGGAACACCTGAACTCCATATTCCACCAACGAGAGTAGTTGAGAGTGCAGTGTGTTGATGTACTGGTTACATAGCGCCTGCCAAGCGAGGATTTCTGGTGGAAATAGTAAACGCCAGTTTTTTATTTTTATCTAATCTGCCAGTTTCTCCGGGGCATTTTTGAACATTTGAGGTCACAGGCCTACCACCTGTGCCTCTTACCTTACTTGCCCAACTGCTCTCTGACATGGGTGCAGACTAATTTCCTCTGTAAGATTATCAAACTAAATTCAGACTTGAATTGAATAAGTTGTAAAAGTGATTGCAACGAGAGAGAAAAGTTCTTTTGACAATTACGCTCACACAGAAAGATAGTTAAAAACACTATTAAATAATGTCATTTAGTTCTGTAAACGCTCATCCAAAGTGTTGTAAACAATTAAAAATCCTAGACCTTAAAATACTTGGTTTCAATTTTGTGTATTAACCTGAAAAACTCAATGCAAGTGGCAACTGCAATATCAAATACCAACCAACCATCTCCCAACCAAAGTGGTATCATATATTATATTACTATTGCCCTGTCTGCATTGGTTGACCATGTGTTGACTTAGGTCCAACTAAGGGAGGCGCCTCAACCTAGAGGCACCTACTCAAATTTGAAATTTGCATTATTTAGTGCTGCCAATACTGACACCACACAGTGTGTTTGGAAATTTTTGCCCTCCACCTCCTATTCAAAAACCAACTTCTGCACCCAGAATAAATTGTCAGACTTGCAAATCAAAGCACATCTTTTAAATCTCAGAAATCTTTAAAAAGCAGCTAAAAACCAAAACTTAAATCAACTTTCAAACATCCCAATAATTATCAGTTAACTTTCATATGACAGCTTAGGATAGATTAGTTTAATGAACTTGAATCCATGGATTGATTTACGGAAATCAATATAAATTAGGAAAGCCCTTACAACTCACCAGAAACAAACGCCTGCAGTGAAGGCCTAGCAGGTGCCAGAGCATGAATCCAAAGGGATTCCAGAACCTCTATCTAAGGGTTTACCAAATAAATGTGCTGTATATAATAATATAAAATAACCAGGTCAAAAATACTTCTGGTACCTGGCAAAAACAGCTAGTGCCTACACCACCTACTATTGACACATGTGAGGCAACTTGTGGCTGAAGTTATAAATTGATGGGTTGAGGCCCACCTGTACAATGCTTACTTTCTCTACTCTTGTTCATGCAGTTTAAATTTAAAAAAGGCATAATCCCATCAGACTTTATAAAATGATTATTTTGACTATTTTAAAGTGATAGTGAGAGCTTTTTTCAGCTTATACCACTATCCACAAAATAGTGAAAGGCCAGTATTGATGTGGCTTTTACAACTCCAGCTGATGCTGACTGCACAGAATTCGCAAAAATTGAGATTCCACGGAGCTCTTCATATAACCAAAGCTCATTTTAATCTTAATATTTACTGTGTGTATTTCTATATTCTCCCAACTACGGTGAACCATAAATCTCTTTTAGGTCTACAATTCACAGAGCTTCAATGGAATTCAGTCCAGTAATGATGACTGACATTTGTGCACCAACTTACTATGCTACTATCCAATGGGCTCACGTTGCTAAATCTTCTTTCATCCCAAACCTATGGTGGCCCACAACATATAGGTTATTTTTTTAGTACTAGATGGTCAACATATAGGTTATTCATGAGTTGCTATCATTGGATCCTTCCCTGAAATTTTTTGGTGATCCTGATCAGGTGCATCACATTGCTCATGTTACAATGGCTTTGGTCACTTATATAATAGTTTCAATGTATATAAGTAAGCTCGCTCATTCAATACTCAGGCCCCATTAAGACATAAAACACTTTCATACAGTGGCTGCGGCGATCCCTCAACCAACACACATGGTGCCAGTACAGAATTTGCCCCAGCTGCTTTTGTGTGGAAGTTGAGAGTGTGCAGCCAGTAGTGTAGCAATACTCTCTCAGTGATGGAGCCCCTCTTCCTGTAAAAACCTCTTCTATGCTGCTGGCTCCTTTACCAGAAAAAATAAGCGAAAGTCTTCTTCTTATTAAGAAAATTCAGAGGTAGACAGCCTTGTGGCTGCACCTATGGCCAATTTTATAGTAAAAAGACCTGGTCAATGGTGCAGGTATGGAATACCCCAAGATGTGGCAGACAATTTAAGTCATCAAGCCCTCGTCATCTGATCGCATTCCAGCTCACACCTTATATTTGGCACTGAAGGGGGTGAACATGAACTCAGACACTTTAGAGGAGGCCCAAATGGGAGGAGTTTAAGAACACCTTCAGAATGCTATCATATAAAGTATCGGGTAGTATTCTAGGCTAGCTTACTGTCTCCTCAGGCCCCTCTACTAAGAATAATCCATCTAATTCTCAACGCTCCACTCATATTGCCGCTAAGAGTCAAACTCAGGTACTTATAACGAGCAGCCATATGGATGCAGGTTCAAGCGCTTGCAACACCTGGATATGGAAGGGGACAACTCTGATGACCCAAAGCGTCAATCAAACCCTGAAGTCCTTTTACACTAATGGTCTGCGGGATTACAAGTAGTGAGCCTATCTCCTCTGAACTTCAGTTTGACTCACATGGATGCTGTGGCCATCCAAGAGTCACATGTTCTCCCCTCTGATATAGAAGTATAAAATGACCAATTTATAGTACAGCTGTTGGACAAACCATGCTGCGATCATCATCTCAACCGCTGGATGAAAACACACCAATTTTTAAAAACCTTTATGATAGCCTTATCTTGGCTAAAGTAATTACCCTTAGTTCTCCTTCTTTGTTGCAATTATATGCCTGCCAAATGCAGGCCTGGAACAGGACCAACATATTGAAAACTTGCTTTACTACATCTCCTAAGCAACACAGTGCTGATAGGTGACTTCAAATACATTAGGTCATGTGCATGACACACTTTCCCCTACAAATAGGATAGTTAAGGTATTGCTCAGCTTCGGGCTACTTTTCGTTCTAGTGGATTCACTGATGCCCTCCTCCTCTTGGCATCCAGTCTTGGCTGCCTGTCTCATATTTAATATGAAGGTTGGGAATTCAGGTCTGCTTCATGGATTGATATGGCCCTAGCTTGCTAAATACTGGTCAGTATAGTTTACTCTCCCATACCCACAATAAAACTATAAGCAAAACAGATCCTTTACAGTGATTATTATAACCATCCACATACCCTCAAGGAGTTTTTGGACAATAATCGCTCTAGGGCCCCTGAAAAACAAGTTTGAAAAGGGAAGATTAAAATTTTCTTTCGTGTGTCTGAACATATGAATTCACCTCATTTGCAAACTTTTAAAGACAAATGGCCTGAGATTGAATCAAGGATACTAAAGGTATCCTACATTTGTGCTAAAAGACAAATTGACTGCGACCCATGCTAAAGTCAGATGTGCTAAGCTAGAATATGACACCTTGAAAGGGATTTTCATCCAACGCCTTCCCCCAATGTCTGGAAGCGTGGGAAGTGGTCCAAGAGATGTACCACCTGAAATTCGCCAAACAAGAAGAACCTGCATAAACTTTAAAGTAACATTATTCTACATCCGGTGGGAACGCTCGCCAGCTTCTTCTATTAATAACAAGAGGAACGCTCAAAGGCAAAAGATTGCAACCCTTAGGGTAGGGAAAACCATCACCGTTACAAAGAGGAATTACAAGATAAATCCATTGCTACTATGCAACCATCTTCCAGGCTTCCAGGTAAACCCAAAGGATGTTCATGAATTTATTGGACAGACAAGAGAACTACCAGTCAATCCTCAGAAGATGAGGAACTTCTCACGCCAATCACACAGCAATAATTAATGAAAAATCTACTCCGTGCCCCGCGCCTGAGTGCCCCAGGCCTGGGTAGTAATCCATTTGAAGTTTACCAGAAGATCCCATAACAGTTACATAGACCCTTTGTCACCTTTTCTTTACCCCTTGGCGGAAAGAGGAGTACTAACCAACTTGATAGGCTCAATTATGATTTTAATCTATAATAAAGCGAGATGAGAGGACCTCTCAAACTGGCGACCAATGTCGTTATTGAACATGAACCTTAAATCATCACTAAGTTCCTTGAAAAATTGCATGACTAAATGGGTGGCACCACAATTAACCACGCTCAGCATGGCTTCATCCTAGAGAGATAACTATGGAACATTCACATTGAGCTTCTTGTGACTCTGTCAGATAATTCATCCCAAAATCACAGTTTAATGGTGCTTCTTGAAATGAAAAAGCATCTGATCAAGTGTAATAAAGAAGCCTCTTCGCCTCCTTGATCCGCCTATGCATATCACCACAAGAAGAAGTGGATATCTGCACTCTATTACAAGCTTCACACCAAAGTACTGTCCTCAACATGTTTTATGGTGGCCGTTATGGTCAAACAGTGTCTACATCAAGGGGATCTATTGAGCCCATTCCTGTTCAACATAGCCCTGTGTCAGGATTTCATCAAATTCTCTTGTCTTTGGAGATTCTACTCCATCAATTCTGACAGCTTCATTAGAAGGAGAGCTTAAATTATCTCAATCTATCAACGTTAATAAGAATGATCAACCTCATCCCAATTAATTAATTGAAGATTTAAGTGTGCAGCGATTAATTAGCACTGATATTATAAACCAAATCAAAACCTATAAATATCCCATCCTTTCATTAATAAAGAATTAGGTCGATCTATAATCTGTTTTTGCTTTAATTTATCGCTATTTTGGAGAATCCACTTAAAGTAACTTTGAGAGAAAACCTGCCCCATAGGAAGTTTAATTAAAAACTTCCAGAGTGGTGCTCACTACAGGGGCACTCTGAGTTATGCACCGTGAACACATCTGTCACTATTATGGATTCTCAATTTTCTCTGAAGAAGATCAAGGCCATAAGAAAGGCGGCATTTTATGGTGGGTCCTTTCAACTAGAACAAAATCCCAAGAGTACCGTCCACTTTGGAATTTTGTACCAATTTGGAGTTTTATAATCTTAATATAAGCTTTACAGCGAATTTTCAAATCCCTCCTGAGGTTTATGAAATATTATTAATCAAATGCTTGAGGGAGCCTTAATTCTTGGAATTCATTCCACCCAATCTCATTCTAATGCTGTACCCTCTATCTTGCAAGAAGTGTTGCAAACCTCCCAAATGCCAGGAATTAGCACCAAGCAATACTTGCATCAGCTAGTACACCCTACCCTATGCCATCTATTACCAGTTGTGGGAACGCATCATCAGGGATGCTTAATTTACTAGAAGGACTTCAGTCCTTGAATAATTTTGTTACCGATTTTTTCAAATCTGCCTCTAAATTTAGCAGAAATAATTGAGATGCCATCATAAATAATTGGACCTTTTAAGTGAAGTACATCAACAGCTTGTTCAGCTTGACCATGAGATGTCCAGTTTTGTTGACTTACAGTTTCCACAACTGTTAGAATTTGGCTGAATCCTTGAGATACATCATAAGGGGTTTGCACAGGGTTTAGCCCACTGAGCAATAGGACCAATGATATGACGATCGTGGCCCTCAGTAACAACCAAATAAACTTAATTTAATAACAATGTGGCACATGCTCCCACTACAGTATTTTATTTAATATAAACACAACTGATCCTCGGTGTTTTCTTCCCTCTATTCTTACAACCTTTCTTCTTAATTGCCCATCTCATTTATATAAAAGCGTCTTTGGATGATACCACTCTCATAGCTTGGACTATTCAGTTCCACCAATTCTCCTCGTTTTAGCTTGTTATCTAGTCCTTTATTGCCTAAATTGTAGGCGAATAATTCATATAATGTCAAATGTCAACATTGCTGTATTTCCTTATTTAAAAGCAATTCAATAATAAACCAGTTATATCCCAATATCGCCTCATCTCAAGGCACTCAATTAATTGTAACTTATATCATTTCGGCGGATTCTTCCCAAACCGCCCTAACTTCCCCAAGGTTATTGTTCAGTTATATTGGAAATTGCAACAACAACAAGTCCCAGAAAAAAGCAAGAATGGAAAGAGGAAATTTCTCAACTCTCTGAGCAGAGTAGAGAAATAGAAGAAGAATTCAGAAATTGTCTTTCTCATTTAAAGCAAATGTACACAGGGATCCAATTCCAAGTCATTGAAGTAGAGAAAACTTCTGGCACTATGGGTTCTCCGAAGGTTGAAGGATCCCATGGTCCACCTGGGGGCGTAGGTCCATGTGGACCTCCTGGTGTTGAAGGCCCCTGAGGATCACCCGGTGTTGAAGGGTCCTGTAGACTTCCAGGTGCAGATGGAACTCAGGGGCCCCCAGGTGCATATGGGTATTCAGGATCCCTTCAACAAGTTGAATCCCTGTTGAGTATGATAAACTGCTTACATGACCAGTTTTAAAAGTGTCCAAGGAATGTAACTTAACCCCTGAGGGGGTAACGATTGATCCCCTCCTGTCGTTTCAGTCTCTCTTTGATGAACTGAGTAATCTGGGTAAATGGGCGAAGGACACTGACATTCTGTTTTAGGCCTATGAATCAAAAGGCGAGATGCTCCAGCCAAAATTGAAACATTGGAACTTAAGTATAATGCTCAGCAGGAGCAAATTTATGAGCTATCTTGTCAGTTTGATGAAAAAGTGGGCATGTTTAATTGAGTCAACGGATTGGTGAAATACATACTGAGACTGTCAGCCCCTATCCTACATTTTTTCGCAAGTTTCTGATTCCAACTCTTATGTTTCTACTCAATCTGAACATTCTAAAATACACGTTTTGATGGCCAATGCTCCAATGAGTTTCAAGCCAGTATCTAATGACAAGTACTTTCCTGGGGAAGGCAACATTGTCTTCTTCCTCTATCTATATGAGAAGGCTCTGAGTGAGGCCACAAATCATTAGAAAATGAATTACTTGCTTAACTGTCTCAAAATTGATTGGCCCAGGATATCATGGTACCCCACTTAATGACTTGTACTACTTGGTATCAGGTCAAAGAGGCGCTAATCAAAGAATTTAGAGTGAGCAAACCGTATCCTCTCAAACAGGCTTTTATTGGTATACAGACCCTCAAGAATGAATCAATCAAAGATTTTGCTCATAGGTTCTATTGGGAAGCTCAGACTTTGTTAGCTTGTGGTTGGTTAAGTTTGGATGATGCGATTACTGCAGTTATGTCTTATTTCACTTCCAGGACTCAGTTGCAAGTATACCTTATTAGCGTAAAGATAAAATTTCAGAAGTATATTTGACAGCAAGGAGGCCTTGTTGGATTTGCTTCCTCAATTCTCAAAAACCCCGAGTTTATGATTCTCCAAGACCTAGTCGCCCTAGAGTTTATTCTGTGCCTGAGAATACTAGAGCGATTCAATGTAACTACTGTCACCAATATTTCCATACTGAGGTCCATTGTTTCAAAAAAAGAAGTGGATGAGAAGAAGAAAAGGGATAAAACCAATAATATTCTTCATCTTGATAATGACATGAGTGTAACAAGAACATCAAAGCCCTGTTAAGTATAAAAAAATGACAATCTTCCTATTCCTTGTCCTCATTGCTGGCTTATCCTCTCAGTTTGGAAGCACCATCACCCATATTGACTTCCAAGTAAATCAAGTATATGACAAGTCTATCAATGACATGGAATCTCTGGTGAATGTTGTCTCATCAAAATTTATCAAGCAAAATCAAATTAACACCTGATATTTCTCATTTTTGAAAAATATGGCACAGAGGGACCTCAAAGTACTTGGTCAATTGGATTTTTCGTCATTTCCACTAAAAAATGGAAAGTTAACTTTTACCATCCCTGCCATTGTCCTTGACAACTTGAGTTATGACCTACTATTGGGGACTCAATCATTGTAAGAATTTGATGGAATTAAATTTACCCTTACTCATCGCTATCTCTCTTGGGGTATAGAGTTCTTTTACTTATGTCTGAACATGCTCATACACGAAGTCAGTTATGTCTGTTGGAAGGGTCTAAAAAGTCTTATTCTATTCATTACCATGTTAGTGACCCTCAGGTAAAATTTACACCCTACCCTGTCATATATTAAAGAGGAGATGCCAATTTTCGCCCCCAAAATCTATTTATTCCACCAAAATTGCAGGTAATTGTTAATACTTTTTTACATTACAATTCCCAAAGGACATTTATTACAAGTCAAGGCATTTTCAAACCTTTGGTTAAAGAAATCTTTCCATGTCCTGGAATATTGGATTATGTTTATACAGGATAATTATCTGTTTTATTGGTGAACCTTACCAATGAGCCAAAGATGGTGGATCAACAACACCTCATTGCTTATGTCAAGTTATTACCCATATCTCAGATTTATGATGTTAAACCTTTTTGGAAGCCTACAAGACTTTGGGTTGGGAAGTGATCAAAAAATTATTGCTGTTGGGCCTGCAATTGGAAAAAACTCACTAATGACAAAGAGAAACAAGTGCTACAGTTGTTAGAAAGTTACTCTGATATTTTTGCTAAGCATACTTATGTTTTTCATAAGATAATAGGAGTCATGCATTCTATTGAAACTGGCGATCACTCTCCTATTTGTTCCAGGTCCTATCATAAGTCTAAAGTGGAATAAGCCCAAGTTAACAAAAAATTGCATCAACTATTGAAGGCTGGATTATTAAAACCCTCTAATAGTCCTTAACTTCTCCGTTGTCATTAATTAAGAAGAAGGATGGTTCTCACCGAGTGGTTATGATTACCATAGACTGAATGCTATTGCTTGCTAAAACAGTCATCCTTTACCTAGGATTGATGATTCTCTTAGGTTGTTGGCTGAATTAACTTAAGTTTCAGCCATGGACTTAGCAAGTGGATACTACCAAATCAAATTATCATCAGCTGACTAAGCTAAGTGTGACCTATAATCCAGTGAAGGTTTATTTGAACCAATTTGGATGCCTCAAGAATTGAGCAACGCCCCAGCCACTTTTCAGAGGGCTATGGATGGTATGCTATGGGACCCATAGCTTACTTGTGTTCTGGTATATCTTGATGATATTACCGTATTTTCCAAAACATTTACAAAACATTTGGGACATCTAAAAGAATTTTTCAGGTGAATTCAAAGCTCTTCCTTAAAGCTCAAACCCTCTAAATGTTCATTCTTCCAAATGAAATTAAGTTTTTAGGAAATCAAGTATCAGCCAGAGGAATTTGACCCCTTGCAAAAACTTCAATCTATCCACAATTGCCTCCTTCTACTCTCTCTGCTGGATATTTGAGTCTTTCTCAGTATAGTTGGATATTATTGGAAATTTACACCCAAAATTGCTGATATGGCTGAACCATTATTACATCTGTTACAAAAAGGAGAGCCTTTTGAGTGGAGTTCAGCTTAGGAACAGTCCTTTAATTCTCTACAAACTGCCTTGACAAAGGCCCCTGTTAAAAATCATCATCGCTTTGATAAGCCTTTTTTATTACATACTGATGCAAGCAATGTCACTATTGGGGCTATCTTATCTCAGTGTGATGAGGAGCAGAAGGACCATCTCCTCGCGTATTATAGAAAAACTTTGTCCAAAGCTGAACGAAATTTAGTGTAACTGAACAGGAGTGTTTGGCCATAATTCTAGCAATCAAACACTTCCATCCCTTCTTATATGGTATACATCTTGATGTTATTACCAAAAATTCTTCTTTAAAATGGTTGCAGAATAAGAAGGATCCTGATGGGAGATTAGCTCGTTGGGCCTTAAGATTGCAAAATTACGATTTTTCCATTGTTCATCATTGAGGTGCTCAACATCAGAAAGCTGATGGTTTTTCCTGACTGCCTATTCTGACTTTGGAAGTGGAGAAGTAAGAATGCCTATATAACCTCATTGGGCGGCCTGAGTTGTTGGATAGAGAGTCTGAAGAAGATCGAGCCTATTTAAAATCTATAACTAAAGATACTATGATTCAGGGGAGAGCTTTATATAAGAAGATCGAATCCAAGTGGTTACCATTTTTACACCCAAACTCAAGATTTCAGGCTGTCATGGAAGGAAATAAGCAAGTAGGTCACAGTGGGTTGAAGAAAACTCAAGAATGGTTAAAACCCCAATATTATTGGGATAACATGACTAAATTCATCCAAGAGACCCCTAACTCATGTTTTATTTGTAAAAGTAATGTAATTACCAACCCAACTTATCAACATCAAGTTATTTCCCCGACTAAAGCGTTTGTTGGTAAGCATTGATGTGATAAATTTTTTTCCGCAGGGATTGCATGGCCACCAGTATATTATTATGGCTGTCACCCATTTGACTAAATGGGTTGAGGCCGTTTCTATTGCCACCCCCTTGGCTATGACTACAGCGCTATTCCTATACCAACACATAATCTCTCCCCATGGGTGTCCCAAGGTCCTTATGTCAGATAATGGGAATAACTTTACCTTGCAACTCATACAAAACAATCTAAATTATTCAATACTGCTCAACAATTTGTTGTTTCGTACAATCCCTCTACAAAGGGTCCATTGAACAGTCAATGGAACCCTAGTTTTTATCTTAAGAAAGATGGCTTCTACTGCTCCATCTCAGTGGAATTTTTATTTTCCTAGTGCCTTATTTGCATATCAGATAGGCTATCATCAAACTATCAAGATGTCGCCTTTTAAGTGTCTATATGGGCAAAATATTTCTTTCACTTCAATACCCAAATTGAAGCAAAATTCAGATTTTTTAAAGAATACAAAAAAACAACTGCTCAATCGAGCCAAAACTTACCAATGTCAATGCAATCAATGCATGATGCCCCAGCTTGGGGTGGTGGTGCGCTGCCATCTGGCATCTTTTGGCTGCCACTGAAGCACGCTTGGGCTGACTCTGCTAGCCCTCCCAACGCTACCAGGCGTTATGTTCCCCCTCAGAATTTGGCACACCACCTCGCCAGCTCTCAGGCGGTGCTCTGGAGCCCTTTGGTGCTCCCATGGAGCAATTTGTGTTTCAGCCTCTAGGTCAAATATGGGAATCTTTTCCCATACACAAGCGTGGCCATCATCAAGATGGCCACAGCAGTTTTCAAACCAGCTGGCTATATTGACTTATGCCCCTTTAAGGGGTACTTCAACCTCGGCTTCCACTCTGAAGCTGATGCAGTGGCAGCAGCAAAGCTGCAATTAGTTTTTTAAAAATTCCTTTGCCCACCGTTCACACCCAGCTCCCAGATGAGGCCAATTTGGTGGTCCAGAACGCTTGGTTGCCCTCTTTCCTTTCCCCCAAACGCCTCCGCCATGAGCTCATGGAGGGTTTGGCCATTTACAGCGCAGACCCCATGTTGCAGCTTGTGGTTCCCAATGGGGCAGATCAGTTGGCAGGGCCTCACGCCTTTGCAATGATTTGACAATTTCATTGCGACTCTCACCTCGCAATTCCCCCCCACACCGTGATCAGTTCCACCCTTGATCACCCATTCTGGGCACATGTTGAAAATGGCTGCACCATTTGCCCCTTTGTGCTTCGAGCTTGCTACTCAAAGTGCAAGTGCCCCACTGTTGCCATTATGCCATGTCCACCTCTCAGTGCTTGGGCACCACCTGGCAGCTGCCTCACCACAATTTTTCTGAATGGGGCTTGATCCTCCTGCCCCCAACGTTGAGGGAATTCTGGCACTGCTTTCAAAGCGGCGGCCAAAGAAAATGTAAGAAATTTTAAAATTTTTGAAAATTTGACTGGATTACGAAATCCTGAGTTGATGGATGAACCAGTTTCAGTTGAGCTGTCATGGTTGACAGCACATGGCCAATCAGCTCTGTCCACAGCCCCAATTCCTGTTGTTGGACCAGCGCTGGACAAATCCAATCCATTTGAGGCTCTCAAATGGATTGATGAGGACAAACGGCCATGTCACATGAAACCTGATTTTGCTTAAGGGGTTCTTTGTTGACCCTCCCATATCATGTTCCTGCCATTTTCATCCAAAAAATGGGCTTCCCATTTATAAAAATATTAATGAAATGGAAGTTGCAGATGCAGCTGCCCTGGCTAACACCCTCCTCTACCAATAACCATGGGCAACGGAGCCCCCTTGTTGAGAGTATTCCTATCTATAATTTTCCTCATAATTTTTGAGGAAGATGCAAAGTACAAAATTAAGGAGCTTGCTTTCAGTGCAAGCTGCGCTTGCATCATAGCAGGTAAAACTTCTATTTTTGACCCCATTTATCCCCAAACTCACTGGCGCATCAAGTAATTTACTTTTGTTCTGGATCTCATCATTTTTGCTGAGCATCAACTTTCTCAATACGTTGAGGCAATGGACACCACCGGCCTCATTAACAAATAAAACCCCCAACTATACCTCCTTATGCCCCATGTCACTGATGCTCCCACCCTGATGCTGTCTGCCATGGTCCGCCAGCTAAAGAGGGCGCCAGACATAGTTTCCCCAAAGCATCTTCGCCATCTGATATGGCTTCCTAGGCTGATAACCTAGGGGCTATATTAGGATTTCTTAATTTATGATAATCCCTTTGTTTGGCCCATTTTTATTTAAAGATTCATGGCGGCTCCCCCCTTTGGGTTGGGCACCACTAGTACTAAAAAATTGTCTATATGGGCGAGACCTCTCAGTCCCTTCTGGTGTTCAAGCCATACTTAAAGAAAGCATACCTGAAAACTCTGATCTATTTTGAGAGATTTGGTGGATGAAAATATTCATCTTCAAGCTCAAGCTACAAAATCAATTATAGTAACCAACCAAAGAGAGACTCAATGAACCAAATAACATAAACCCACCTTACCTAAATACCAAATTGGAGATTATGTTATGTATTACCACTCTTGGGCTGGTGGTTGAACTGAGAAGTTAGGAACAAACTGGTCTGGTCCTTAAAAAGTTATATTTTAAAAAGGACTAGAGTATTTGTTTGTTCATGTTGATACCAGCATAGCGAGCAATCATATTCACCTTAGGTTATTTTAAGAATTCACCCTCCACTATGATCAAATCTTGAGGGGGGAAGTGTCAGGATTTCGGCAAATTCTTTGTCATCAGAGATTCTACTCCATCAATTCCCCAGCTTCATCAGAAGGAGAGCTAAGTTATCTCAATCTATTAATGTTAATAAAAATAGTCTGCCTCAACCCAATCAATTGATTGAAGATTCAATTTTGCAGCGATTAATTAGCACTGATAGATTACAAATCAAATCAAAACTTATAAATATCCCATCCTTCTATTAGTAAAGAATTAGGTCGATTTATAACCTGTTTTTGCTTTAATTTATCGCTTTTTGGAGAATCCCTTTTAGTAACTTTGAGAGAAAATCTGCCCCATATGAAGTGTAACTAAAACTTCCATACCCTGGGTCCACTACTACACCTAAAACAAGAACACTTATGGGTATTCAGGTTCATGGTAAACCATTCACCAACACTATATCCTTTGCAATGACATAGAAG
The DNA here is from genome assembly GCA_022478985.1 of Massospora cicadina. Lineage (NCBI taxonomy): Eukaryota > Fungi > Entomophthoromycota > Entomophthoromycetes > Entomophthorales > Entomophthoraceae > Massospora > Massospora cicadina. The sequence goes on from JAKSZP010017313.1 coordinate 108,770, forward strand.
AGGCGGTCTGATGTCCAAGTGATCTAGACCTAGACAGTTAGGCCTTTGATGGCTACTCCAAGGCATCCAATAAAAAATTTAGTAGCTCTGTTATGATTTTGCCCATATTCCCAGCCTGCTAGATTACCAGGAATATCTAGATGATAATTCCCTAATGCGAGGTGAGTTGGAAATTGGTAGACCACAATTTTGGAAAAACCATGCTTGTGGGATTTTGGGATATTCGCCTGGTTGTATCCATCAGGGATCAATCTGGACAAATACTTAAGATCTCATTAGGCAGAGTTGCCGACGAATTAGGGGCATCTGATAGTGATTAATTATCAAGTGTACTGATTGGGATCAGTCAGGTTTCATCACTGAATGATTAGAATGAATAGCAAGTTGCAAGGCGAGTGATGCTGCCTGCAACTAGCAAATTAATCAGTTGGTGCATGACCTGCCTTAATGGGTAATAAGTTACAATACTTAAGCAGTTCACTAGCCAAATATGGTTTGTTCTCTTGGATCAAGAGAAAACGTTCAGGAAAAGTTTTCCAACTCTTTCCATTAGGTCTTGAGGATGTCCAATGATGGAATACTAGCCAGGATGGGGAAGAACATCACATCATAGACGAGGATGGGTGATTCAATGGCATTGGCTGCCGTTTCATCAAAGAAGTATCAACCAAGGGTTAGACGACCAAATCCCCACTATAAATTCCCTAGAATTCATTCATAATGAAAAACAGATAGGTAGATCATATTACATATATATAGTTCTATAGTTTTCCATCCGAGTATATAGTTTAAGTAGTAAACTATTATCAGCTTACAAATATCTATTCTTCTCAATTATATTATTGCTGTGTGCAATAATTGGGAGACTCTTTTGGGAAAAGAGTAAAGATCTGAGCAAGTATCTAGAGAAGAAGGAGAAACAATTGGAGATTGCTGCTGACTGTGTGTTGGACTGAAGAGATTGTCACCAGGGAATCTCAGAGAAGATTAGGTTGGACAGAACGAGGGAACGAATCCCTAGATCAAGACATCTCAAGTATTTCAAGTGGGAATACTGGCCTAGCGTTGGGCTAAGATATAAGAATTCCACTCAACTACAGATAATAGTCGTCATACTATTATCAACTGATAATAACATATACTATACAATGTGGATGAAGTGCAAAAGAACTGAACCTGTGCAGTAATAAGATTATTAGGGTTCTTTGCCAATAATAACCCAAAATAATAAATTTCTACAATTTGGTGCTCACTACAGGGGTGTAGTTGAGTTAAAAACTTATAAGAATGTCGTACAAAGATGAGTTATGCAAACTATGGACAGAGTTATCCACTGTGAATCAGAATGAACTAGACTCAGCGGATCATTTGGAATTTTCAGCCTTGGAAGAACGAGTCGCTAAAATGTAGAAAGGGATTGATTATGTTGCGAGTTTCAGAAATGAGTTACTTGGGAAAGTAACTTCGTTAAAGAAGAAAGAAGGGGACCTAGTTTGAGAGGTATTATATCTGAAAATGGAGCAAGAAGTAGATTGATTTTATTTAAGAAATTTCAGCGCTGATTTAGAGCGACTGATCAAACAGGTTGAGGAACTTAAAACTCACAAAAGTGATTGTGAGCCAATTGTGGCAGCCAATGCCAAAGAAAGAAGTCCTCATATGATAATTGGGAAGTTTAATACCCCAAGAAACATGCCACCTGCTTTTCTGCCATTTTGGAGATGATGCCCAAAGTCACTCCTCAAGTGAGCTGAGTGGCCAAACCTAGAGAGTCAGCTAGAGATAACTTGGAGGAATTTAAGGAAATGCCAAAATCGCCAATGTTCCATTGGGATAACGCCCCAGCATTTTTCTGACTGTTCAATATGATCATGTATGGCTATGGGGATCATCAAAAAGCGGTGATGGTCATGAATTTCCTATACACTGACTGTCAGAACTTAATGCTACCCCACCTGGAGGGGGACAGCTGGTCATTTTTGGAGGCAAAGGCGGCCATCATGAAGGAATTTGGGAGTCTGATGAACATGTCGAAGTGCAAACATGAGTTTATGGGAATCCATTTCCATAAAGATGAGTCTTTAGAAAGCTTTGCGGATCAGTTCTACCAGGAGTCGCAGATCCTGGTTGGAGAAAAGGTACTGGATGACTTTGATGCCAGAATCGCCTTACAATTGGCCCTTCAGCCCTATCACAATTTGCATTGCATGATGTCTTCTATGTTTGTGACAGTTATAACTACCTCTCAAATGGCAGATAAATTTGAAAATTTTGGGAGAAACCTTTATTCTTAAACAGAAGTTTCAAATCCAATCTGGTATGCAATTCAAATCCCATGAAGGGGAATGAAGGTGCTAAAGAGATGAACAACTTAACTATGCTGGGGAATAAGACCAAAGAATTCAGACAGTTGAATAAGAAGGAAAAGGTCTGCTACCAATGTGGCGGGAAAGGACATTTTTCCGTGAACTGTAAGAAGTTGACGGATAAAATTAACGTAGTCCAGGCGAAAAAGTCAGCTGCATTAAGGAATTGGGAAAAGGGCCCACAGCCTAGATGGGGGACAGTCTAGAGCTGCGGAGAAACCTGTTCCTCCTGACATCATGACTGAGGAAATTGATATCAGTGATCTGTTCGTGGACAAAAATGTACAGGATCAACTATATCAAGTTGTTAATTTGGATGTAATTGCAGTGACCAGATCCAGGGCGAAGGGAATTGGCCTGAGATAATCAAGGAAGTTGCCAGTCGTACACCTGACAACTGGCGGACAAGATTTAAACTGCCAATAATACCAAAGAATTATCTGAAGTCCAATTAGATGAGGCCAATTTGTCAATCCCCCTCAGCATGATAAAGGAATTGTTTCCTGATTTATCAGTGCAAATTATTCACACTCTTGATTCAGCTAATAACGCAGCTATACACTCAGTAAACACTATATTGCAATACTTTTATAGTACATATAGATACATACAAGTGAATTGAGTGCTGGTGAGGGTAATTGTCAACAGTGGAGTGCCCATCAATATTGTCTCGACCAAGCTGGTAAAGAGATGAAGATCTCGCCAGACTTGGAACATAAAAAGGAATACAGAACTGCTGGGCTGAACACCATCTCCTGTGGAGCGTATAGTGCTTTGCCACTATGATTCATGTCATTGGTGGTATCTGCGCCAGCAATAGTTATGGCCAACCAAAACTATGACATTATGATTGGAACAGAATTTCTATGCTAGTACAGAGTTAAATATAACTTTGAGGATGATACGTTGACCATATTGGTCAGATGTTATCATTGGTATATCAGAAGAGTGGTGAAGCTCCACTGAATAGGAGAAACAACTTCATCATTTTAATATACAATGATGACATTGTCCCAATTTAATACCAATTAGTTGGTTGGAAGCGACGTGAAATGCTGATGGAATTCCTAGAAAACCAGGGAATTACACTAAGGATCTAGAATGAGAAAATCATACCGCCAGGATTGCAGATGATATTCAACTTAAGGTTGACATTGAAGATACCTGAGCTGTTGTATGGGGAGGTCGGAAGCCCCTAAAAGAAGTACAGAGTAGAGCATTAGGTGGCTCCTGGGATATAAAGCTGGGCCATGGAGAAATTTGAGTTATCCTGGCGAATTTAAGTGAAAAACTGATGGAGATGAGGAAGAATCAGATCATCACGTTTTTTCATCTAATCCTGATGGCTTAATTGAGGAGATTCCATGATTTTGGGACTCTCAATGAGATGGGATTACCATCTGGGGTAACTAAGAGCATCAACCTATTAGTTGATTGAGAGCAACTCGCTGATCTGTCAGAAGACCAGCAAGAGGAGGTGCTCAAATTATTCATAAAGTATTGGGAAGTATTCACTCAGGATGACCACAATTTGGGATGCGCAAGAGATGTGATCCACAATGTTAACACCGGGGGAAATTTGCTAATCAGGATGAGACTGATCTGACAATCAAAATTGGCTGAAGTGGTAGTGAAAGATGAAATCAGCAAACTAATGAAGCATGGGCTTCTAGTTCCATCTTTGAGTCCCTGGGCAAGTTCAATTCTAATTGTGAAGAAAAAGGATGGCTCCAACTGAGTAGTGATTGACTACTGAAAGATTAATAAGATTACAAAGAAGGATTTGTATCCCCTACACAGAATTGAAGATGTGCTAGACCAATTGGGAGAAGCAAAGTATTTCTCCACGATGGATCTGATCTCAGGTATTGGCAAATTGACTTGCCAAAAGAAGACCAAGAAAGTTGCGCGATTATAACCATGCAGGGGCTATACCAACTGACGAGGATGCCCCAGGGTCTATGTAATGCGCCTGCAACGTTCCAGAGAACCATAGATGCTATACTGAGCTAATTGAAGTTGTTGTGCGTCCTAGTATACTTGGATGATTTCATTGCGTTAAGTAGGACGTTTACTGATCATCTGCACCACTTGGAAGAAGTATTCCAGCGACTGTCTGCAGCTAGCCTGAAGATTAAGCTGAGGAAGTACCATCTTCTAAAAAAGAGTTGAAATATCTGAAATTCGTGATCAACTCTAGTGGATTGCAGCTGCAAGCCTAGAATATAGAGCCATAGAACGGATGGCTGTGATGAAGAGTGTCTGAGACATCCAAGTTTTCCTCGGGATAATTGAATACTGCAGAAGATTTATTTGGAACTTTGCCTGAATAGCTGAGCCCTTATTTCATCTGTTGAAGGATATGAAAAAAAGGATTCATATGGAATGAAGAAGCGCAGGAATCCTTCAATGAGCTACGCTGGTACCTAATAGATTCTCCGATTTTGAATTATCCAAATTTTGATTGAGAGTTTATTATACAAACTGATGCTTTGTTGACAGCAATCAGCACCATACTAAGCCAAGTAGATGAACTCAGGGACAAAAATCTGGTGGTATATGTGAGCCAGACACTCTCAGCCACTGAGAGGAACTACAACATAACTGAGAGTGAATGTCTTGTGGTCATTTACGCCTGTAAGCAGTTTTGGGTGTATATCCATGGAATGCACTTTAAAGTGGTGATGGACCACTCTTTGTTGCGTTAGCTCCACAATTTGAGAGAACCAGAAGGATGATTAGCCCAATGGGCACTTAATCTACAGACTTACAATTATGAGATTGTCAACTTAGTGGATGCTCCTCACTAGATTGTGGATGGTTATTGCAGTTACCAATGGTCCAGATGGTATACCTGCAGGCGGATAAGCTATTCCATAGGTTAGTTGATGGAGAAATCAGGAATGATCCCCGAGTGATTCAAGGTGCATATCAATAAAGTGATGGAAAACATCAAGACCATAGATGGACAAGTGTTTAAGATGATTAACGGGAAATGGTTATTATTCCTGAAGCCGTTGGAAAGAGCAGCAATCATTAAAGCTGCTCATAAGGTTGTCAGGCATGGAGGCCTAAGAAAAACAACTGCCCATATTCACCAGTACTACTACTGGGAATTGATTAACTATGATGTCACCAACTATCTAGCTTTTTGTGTGAAGTGCCAGCTGCACAAGCCACATAAGAATACAACTGGATACTGAATGGTCCGCCCTGGATTTGTCTGGCATACAGTTTCTATCAATGTGATGGGACCACTGACAATGAGCACAGGGGGAGTCAAGTACATAATAGTTGCCATTGACCATCTGACGAGATGGGTTGAGATGAAGGCCCTGGCGAAAGTAGATGCTACCAGTACCGCGAGGTTCATCCTAAACAAGAAGTATATCGACATGGATGTCCACAGGTCCTGCTTAGCAATAATGGGACAAAATTCACATCTCATGTGATCCCATGATTTAATGAGATAATGAGGATCAGAGGAGTCATGTCAGTACCCTATCGGCCAGAGATAAATGGACTGGTAAAACGAGTGAATGTAACGCTGGCCACAACGCTGAGGAAGCTGATCGCAGGAAGAATTTCCATGTGGGGAATGTAACTGAGTTTGGTGACTTCTCCTACAATATCAGTCATCACACGGTGACAGGAAAAACGCCATTTAAGCTGCTATATATGAGGAAGGCCATGATGCCATCAATTTTATACTCAGTGGTGAAACCAACATCAATGATGAGTGCAGAACAGTTCTTGAAGTGACTGATGAACATCATGATTGATATGCAATCATAAGCATTTGATACTACTTTGAAGAAAAGAATACTACCAAATATCAATGGATGATAAGAACTGACTGGCCTTAGCAGAATTTTGATAAGCGAAATAGTAATCTATTGTGATATGCATGGTTTCAGAAGAAGAAACAAGCTGGATGCATTGTGGTTGGGTCCATTTGAAATATCACCAAGATGGCAACTGACGCCTACTCCATCAAGAATCTCTTGGATGTAAGAATTGTGAATTGAGTCCATTCTAAGTATTTGAAGTGATGGATTAATGTCTAAATAAAAGAGTTACCAAAGGACAGGTGAACCATTAAGTTGATCATGCCCTGATGATTAGGTCAAGTCCAAAAAAGGACCTCTGAACCAATCTAGATGGTAAGTCCGAAAAAAGGACCTCTGAACCATAGAAAACTGGTAGATTTAAGTACCCAGGACCCAGTTTGGGGAAAAAAATAAAAATATGGACCACTGAACTGAAACAAGGTCAAGTCTTATGGGAAAAAGAAGTAAAAAAATAAAAATTTGATAAAAGTATTGAAAAAGATTATGAAACAGCATAGAAAAACTGATATCTTTTTATAATTTTTATATTTTTATTAATTGTCCTCTATATGGGGATGATTCCGCCTATGTCGCCTCTTAAGGGAGGGAGGATTGAACATGTGGTAGGAATAAACAGCCTGTCAAAATTGATTTGAGATTGGATGCTAATGAAGGCTAGACCTACACAAAACCAAGTTCTTTGAGCGGATGCAGATCCCTATATGAAAGTGACTAGGGGAAAGGAAATTGGAATGTCAGAAGAAGACAATTGCAAAGCCCCAGAGCGGGGAGGAAAGCAACAGTATAAAAAAAGACAGTTGGCGAATAACCCCAAGTAATCCTGATATGGAGCCAGAGCTGGAAGATCAGACTTATAGTGACTGACAATGGGCTTCATCAAGAACACCGGACATATGGACCAGCAGCAAACAAGGGATGCTTGACAGGGGTTGCTGAATCCTGCCCCCTACTAAAGCCATCAATGGAAGATACCAATGGGAAGCGCTGGAGATGAGATAGTCGTGCAGGGAGCAAACGGAATTCTACAATTGATGGCTATGGGCTTCTTGGAAGCTGAAGCTGAAGGAATGGTGAAAGCTGGGAGAGACTGGAAGCTTTGTAAACCAACTTAGAAGACCTTGGCCAGCAAAGAAAGAGCATAAGTGACAGTATCCCTATCTAGGATGTTCTCAATATTGGAGGGATTCAGCGCTAGGGAAAAAGCCTTGGTGACTTGGGCCTTTAGTTCAGCATAGGGGAGCTCAAAATGAATACTGTTACTGATGGTGAGCTTGGTAGCCAAGGCAGTGGGTTTGTAGTATTGGCCAATTCAGAGGAGGAACTCAGGAAGCAGGTCTGACCTAGCAAGAAAAGAGCAATCTAGAGCGAAAGGCAAAATCTCAGGAGGGTCCATGATGATGGTTGGTGCATCTGTGAAAGGAACTGAGTCCAGGAGAGTTTTGAAATCAACTCTGGAATTGATGACAGAGGAAGAATCAGCAAAGAGTTGTTCAAAATGATCGCAAGCCTGGTTTTGGAAGGATTGGTTACTGTTTCTGGTAATTTGATGGAAGGACTAGCCGCTGGCGCCAGACTAAGCATATGAGTCCTAGAAGGACCATAGAAGGGGTTCCACCATGCATCCTGACTCATCTGCTGGAAGAGCCAAAGATCTTGATCAGACAAACTGTTTAAAAGCTGTTGGTATTGTGACTCAGAATTCAACATATGAGATGGATGAGAGGGGGATGTCAGACTTATATGGAAGTCAACAATATGCAATCTAGAATCCATTAAGCTCCAATTTTAGAGAAATTAATCTCAAAATTAATGGGATAAGCTCTCCAAGAGAAGAATTAAGAATGACTTGAGCCAAGAGGTTATGAGAGAAATAACAAGGGCGAACATAAATCAGTACGCCTAGTTAGCTGTGAAATGAACATTGATGGCAAGAGTCTCCTGTATAGAATGAGGAGAAAGTCAGGAAATTGGGGACGCCGGACCAAGAGCCCTGAATATGACTGCAGGTCATATGTCCTAATGGGGAGAACTGGATTCTAGGACTAATATTATCTCAAGTAAATTGATCAGCCTGAAATGACAGTAGATTATGGGACCACACTCTGAGTAGGCTGTAGAGAGGAGGAAGAGAAAGAGAGCCACGTGCTGAGGGTCGTCCAGAGCAGCATTGGGTATTGATGATCATACTTCGCTTGAGCTAATGCAGTATTTGACTGAGTGTCTGAAGCGGTGTTCTCATACCACAGTCCTTTTCTTGCTGGAAATCTAGGCAAGAGGGGAGATTTGTTGGGATTTATTGCCCATATTCCCAGCCTGCTAGATTACCAATAGATAGCTAGGGGATAATTCCTTAATGTGAGGTGAATTGGAAATTGGTGGACCCAAATTTTATAGAACTATGTTTGGGGGATTTTGGGATATTCTCCTGGTTGTATCCATCAGGGATTGATCCAGATGAATACTTAAGATCTCATCGGGTGGAGTTGCTGACAAAATAGGGGCATCTGATAGTGATTAACTATCAGGTGTACCAATTGGGATTGGTTGGGTTTCATCACCAACTGATTGGGAATGAGTAGCAAGTTGCGAGGTGAGTGATGCCACCTGAAACTAGCAATTGATCAGTTGGTTTGTGTCCTGCCTTAATGGGTAATAAGTCCCATTACTTAAGCAGGTTGTTAGCGAAATATGATTTGTTCGCTTGGTTCAAAAGGAAAACGTTAGGGACAACTTTTCCACCTCTTTCTGTTTAGGTCTCGAGGATGTCCAATGATGGAATACTAGCCAGGATGGGGAAGACCATTGCTGCTGAGACAAGGATGGGTTTTAACAGCAACGGCTGCCTTTTCATTAAAGAGGTGTTAACTGAGGGTTAGACAACCAAATCCCCACTATAAATTCCCTAGAATTCACTCATATTAAAAAACAGATAGTTAGATCATATTACATATATAGATAGTTCTATAGTTTTCCATATGGTATATAGTTTAAGTAGTAAACTATTATTAGCTTTCAAATTTATATTCTTTCAAGGATATTATTGCTGTGTGCAATAATTAGGAGACTTTTCTAGAAAAGAGTAAAGATCTGAGCCGAGTTCTAGGGAAGAAGTAGAAGCAATTAGGGATTGCTGCTAATTGTGTGTTAAACCAAAGAGACTGTCACCAGGGAATCTCATAGAAGATCAGGTTGGACAGAACGAGGCTTTGAATCCCAATATCATGGCATCTCAAGTAGTTTAATCAGGAATACTGGACGAGCGTTGGGCTGAGATATAAGAATTCCACTCAACTATGGATAATAGTCATCATAGTGTTATAAACTGATAATATCATATACTATACAACGCAGACAAAGTGCACAAGAACTGAACCCGTGCAGTAATAAGTTTATTGGGGTTGTTTGCCAATAATAACCCAAAATAATAAATTTTTACAACCTCCAAAACCATATAGTACAAGTTTGTACGCCATCCTTCCACATTTTAGGCCTGGAACCTAACCATGACACCTTTCATCATGTAGGTGTCCTTAACACCCTCCAAGGTTTGTGATTGAGGACAATAAGACTGCTTAATGGATGTGATTAACCCCCAGAAAGCTATCTGGAACCACCAGCATATTTTTTAGCATTAGTGGTGCCCCACCCAAAAGGTGGAGTCATTACACATCTTTATTTGTGAATGAGCCAAACAGATGGATTATCACAATAAAAAATTACTAAACAGGTCTTAAGTTATCAGCCTAGGTTGCCATATCAGATGATGAGGAAGCTTTGGGAAAATTTTGTCCAGCACCTGCTTTAGGTGATGGACCATGGTGGACAACATTGGGGTTTGAGCATCAATAACATGTGGTATAAGGGGGTATAGTTGTGGGTTTTCTTCGTTTATGAGGCTGGTATTGTCCATTGCCCCAACATATTGAGCAAGTTGATGCTTAGAGTAAGCAATGAGAGCAGATACAAAAGTGAACGACTTGATGCGCTGGCAGGTTTGGGATAGTTGGTGTCAAAAAGAGATGTTTTTGACGAATCATAGTAAGTTCAGCTTGCACCAAAAGCGAGATACTCAATTTTTTATTTGCATCTTCATCAATATTATGAGGAAAGTTTGGGATAGGAATACCCTCCACGAGGGGTGCCATCACCCCATGAAGTTGCTGGCGGAGTAGGGTGTTGGCAGGGCAGCTGTGGCCTCATCTGCCATTTTATTTAAAATTTTATTAGTAGCATATTGGGGTTTAAATGGAATTGGCAAGAGCGTGAATTGGGCGTACAATATAAAAAACTCCTTCAAAGCAAAATCTGGCTTAACATTAATTAGCCAGTCACTATCATCAATCCAGTTGAGACATTTGAATGGGTTAAGCTCAGCCAATGCTGGGCCAGTTACCAGATTCGAGTGATGGCAGGAGATGATTTGCTGTGGACAGTTGACCATGGCAACTCAGCTAAGAACTATCTCGGCCACTGAATCAGAATTATGTAATCCTGTCAAATTGTTCAAGTTTTTTTTATATTTTTTTATGTTTTTATTTTCTGTTGCCTTGGAAATGGCGCCAGAATTTACAAGTTTGTTGGCGGGGGGAGTGAGCCCCATTTGAAGATTGGAGAAAAACAGCTGATGACCCAATGCTGGAGGGAGGAGTTGTGAAAGTGGCAGAGGCGAAAACCTTAGGACACTTATGCTTTGAGTGGTTAAGCTCAAAGCACAAGGGACAAATGGCGCAACCATTTTTTAAACATGCCCAGAAAAGGTAATCAGGGGCGGATCTGATCACTATGTGGGAAATTGTAAAGTGGGAATCGCAATAAAATGGGTGGATTGTCAAAAAGGCGCAAGGCACTGCCTGACAATTTTGCCCATTCAGTACCAAGGACTGCAACATGGGATATGCGCCTTAAATGACCAAACCTTCCATAATATCATGATAAGGCATTTGGGAGAGATATGGGAGGGCATACTGTAAACTGGACCACCAAAGCATCCTCATCCTGAAGCCAGGTTCAAATAGTGGGGAGAGGTTTTTTAAAAAACTATTGGCAGCTTGGCTGCTACCTCTGCATTGGCTTCAGAGCAGAATCCTGAGATTGAAATACCCTTTGAAAGGGCGAAACTTTGATAGTCTAGGAAGGTTTGTACACCACCATGGCCATCTTGATGATGGCCACGCTCACATATTGGAAGAGAAAACCATATTTAACACAGAGGACAAATTTCGAATTGCTCCACGGGAGCACCAAAGGGCTCTGGAGCACCACCTGGGAGCTTATGAGATGGTGGGCGAAGTCCCAAGGGTGGACATCACGCCCAGTCGCGTTAGGAGGGCTATCAGAGACATACTGGGTGAGCTTTGGCGGTGTCTGAAATACTCCAGATGGCGGTGCATCAACACACCAATATGGGGCAGTAGTTGTCAATGGTATCAACATTGGTAAGTTTTGGCTCAATCAAGCGGCTACTTTTTACATTTTTTTAAATTTCAAATTTGGCTTTGTTTTTAAATTCAAGCGAAAAATACCTGAACCACAGCGTATCACTCCCCAAGGATTCACTGATGGTTTACATATTTCTGCTGTCAAAAGTGTGATTCCTTGTACATATCTGCCCATCTAAAAGTAGCTTCTACTATTGGCTTAGTGTTATACTATGATGATGATAGAGGGATCTAACCACACGTCTACTGCTCTGAAAACAATATACTAACCACGGAGTGAAAGAGATATGGGTCTCCTGGATAACAGGACCCATACCACCTCAATATTGACTAAATTCATTCACCGTATCAACTGATGGGACAAAAACTCAATGCTAAGTGGGCTCCTTCACTACACCAAGCAATATCAGCTTCCCTGGGGCTCCCTCTAGTTTCAACAACTGCAATTGGAAAATGGCCCATAATTTATCTGGGCCATCTTATCAAACCATCCTCAAGTATATAATGGAACTAGGGCTACTGGCTCCAAACAGGTAGGTGTATGAGTGTAACACACCTTCCCATACAGAAGAAATGGCCCTGGCATTAGCCCTTAACGCACCAACCTGGTCAATAGTGGGAAGATTTTGCATTCCCATCTCAATTTAACGAACATGCTTCAATTTGACCCTGACTCCTCTAGCTCCTGCCCTCTGCAGAGGATGCAATCTCAAGGTGTTTTATCAGAAAGTCAGTCACCAAATTCTATTGGTGTATCTGTTGAATACAGGGTAGCAAGTTTTTCATTGCTCATAAAGGAAAAGGGATTAAACTGGTACCACCCTCCAGAACATGAACTTCGTGAAGTGTGCTGAACCAATTGACACCCTCCTCTACCATTTCTTTACATGTCCTCTCATCATTCATCTGGAGCAAGGTCCGCGAACTCCTCCAATCAGAACCCTGAGTTGGGCATTCAGTTCAGGAAATGATGTTTGACCACTCGCTCCTTAACTTAACCCAGCCTCTAATAGTCCTGGTGGTCAGCGTAATGATATGGGCTATTAATAATTCATACCTTTGTGCTGCTTTTGACATCAACCAGTGGACACTACCCCAATGATCTCTCACTTTCAGGTTCAATTTGAGATGAAACTGAGAGTATTTACCATGTCACCATGGGTCAATAGGTCAGTTTGAGTTGACACCTCAGCTCTGGAAAACCTTTCACCATCCTTTAGTGACACCTTTGCTTATCCTTGCATCCTCCTCAATTCATGGGTGCTAATTTATGATTAACTTAATAATCGGTGTCCCCTTTAGGTTGGAACTATCTAGTGCTAAAATGCAACTCTGCATCTAGTTAAGTTCCAATAATAGGGAAAATACTAGGAACGCTGACCTCTAATAAAGGTTGGTCCTAACGATCAATAATTAACATAGTGAGCTTCAAAAAACAACAACTAAAATTATGCATTGTGCTGCCAACAAAAGACCAATCTCCTGAAAAAAATTTACTGCTCTTTAAACTCTCTCTCAAGATCTGCCATGCAAAAGCCCACTTCATGAACTCAGCTTATGAAAAGGGCAGGAAAATAATTTTTGGAGTAGAATCAAATATGCTACTATAACAATAAAACTCATTCTAAAGAAAAAGCTGACTTTATAATTTACTGGCAACTTATCTAGTGAAGATTATAATAGTCCATCAAAACTTCCTACCATTTGATTGTGGACAACGTGCTAGTCTTTACCACTCACTTTCAATGACTAAAACATAGAACAAGCACTATAGAAGGTTCTTAAGCCATAAAATAATTTGGATTCTGGAGAAGAATGAAATTCCAGAATTCCAGAGAGCTTCAAATTTAGACTAATAATCATAGCTGTTCCATAGAGACACTAAAAAGCAGACCTAGTATGAGGGGACCTACAAATATATGTAGGACAGGAAACACTACTGGCATACATCTAATAAAAGCTTTCTATAGTAACTTTTTTAAGTGTACCTACATAACTGTTAGCATAAATAATACCAATTTGGGGAAATTGTTGATATAGGCTCACCAATCAACATAGTTTAAACATATTTATGAAAATGACTTGGACTAACGTTTGATATTTACTACTTCAAAGATATAGAACAGCAGGACTTAAATAAAATTCACCACTAGGAGTTCAGATTGCTCTGCCGCTGTAATTTGTCTTCTTGGTAGTACTATCCTCATATATGGCCTTTCCATTTCAAAATTAAAAACCTCATCAGGACCTCCTTTATGAGGTTTTTGGGATAAAGATGAATTTTAAGGATAACACTCTTGAGAATATTGGACAAAATATAAAGCTATAATACCAGAGTGAAAGTTATAATTAAATCCCCAAGCTTAGCTTAAAGTCAAGCTAGCTTCTAAGGGGGAGAAGTATTGATCAGCTACTAATGACACCATTGGTCCTATAGGTTAGCGATAGATCTCATAATACATAGGACTTCAATTAGGACTGGTAGATATTAAACTAAAATGGAAAGCCATTAAGGCATAGTAAAAATGGACATTTGATAAAGTACCAAATGGACTCTACTGGGAACTATTTGTACCTATCTACTACTCCAGTATGAATCAGTTGCCAATTCTGGACTTATCCTTCCAGACAATAAAGTGATCCAGGTGTTATTAGCCAAACTATATACATATCCCATTCATGTAAAGTGAAACCAAAACATCACTTTCATCCATGTTTTCCATCTAAGAAGGAAAAGGTACACATGATAATATAAACTTAAAAACACTGGTCTAGACAGCAAATACATTGGGTATCAACTAGCTAATATCTCTTAGAATATGTAAGAGGAAATGGAAGAAAAAGTTCCTATTGTGGACCCATTTAAGATTTTTAACTTAATTTTCGCTAATTATGACTTGATTTGAGCTGATCTTAGGACATGTTACACTAATTCATTCCAAAAATAGACACGTTGATAAACAATGATTCATCAAAATAATCTAAAGAGGAAGACTAAATTGTAGATTGAAATGGTGAAAATTATGTAAAAAAGGGATATAGGAGCCTTTAAAGAGCCAAGGTCTTCACACGATTTAATTTCAAATAAAAGGTCCAAACAACTGGTCATAGACTACAAGAAACTTGGTAGTATTGTAAATATAATCTCGTATTCCTTACCACAAATCTATGATGCACAGGATTGTCTAGGAGGAATTATGCTTCTTGTCCATGCATCTTATCTTTAGATACTAGAAGATCTAGCTCTGAAGGAAGAGTAGTAGAGATGTGCCATAATCACAGTCTATGTTTTATACAAACTGAAGTAGATGTCAAAAGAGTTTGTAAAGCCCCTGCCAAATTTTACAAAACAGTTTAAAGCAAAATGGCTATCTAAAGATTTTGTGTGCTCTTGTACAACTAAATGACATAAAAATTTATTAACTCTCCAAGGCGACAATGCTGATGCACACAAAATTTTAAAAAATACTTGAATATATTAGTTTTTTTATTTCCATAAGGCCAGTACTTTAAAAAATTTAGCAATAAGAATGTAAAGCACTTATTGACCTAATGCAGCTAAACATAAGATCATATGAAAGGAGGTAAATGGAGATTTAAAATAGTTCCTGAACTTAATTTGCATTTGTAAACAAAAAAAAGATATGTCCATGGGGTACAATTAATGGTAATATTGGACCACGCTTAAATCCAATATATAGAGTTTTAAAGAGAAAAGAGAAAAGGTGGCAAGATGGTCTTTTAGATTACAAGCCTTAGACTAAAAGTACAGCATTGGCCCAGGGTGAAGCATACAAATTCTGATTGCCTTTCAAGACTTTCCACCGTGTCATATACTGGGAAGCTGGAAGATAAACTGTACAATGAAGTCTAAACTAAAGATACTAGGAAGGTGGAAGAATTACAATGTATACTGAGAAATTTAATGAGAAATACAATTTTTGGATATAAAATCTCTGAACTGAAGTTTACTTATAACTCACAGATAGTAGGTCTATGAAAGGCAATATTATTGGGGCTCACTATGTAACTAGACAATTAAGGTCTAAGAAGGTTTATGATAAGATAAAGAGACGTTATTTTTGAGAGTCCATGCATTTTAGTCTAGGAAAACCATTTACTTCGCCAATGTATGTCAAAAAGAAGCTTTATACTAGTAAGTTACCTCATATCACTTGGTTTATCACATTTAACATGGCCTATCATCTCCATTGACATGGATAGTCCTCTACCTGCAAGTTTTACAAATTTGAGTAAATCATGGAAGTAAGCTTTCACCTTACCAAGTAAGCGGTATATCAATAAGATTTTTCTGGTCAAAACATTGTTCTAATCCTTTGCAAGAATTATTTTTTTGAGCATATACCTACAACTATTAATATGATCAGAAAAATCTGCCATCCATACTTGACAAAGGATTGTACAGTTAAAAACCTTTTGCAATGCAGCACAAATAGAGTTATTAACTAGCCTCAAATCTCAACCAACTTGACATTAGCATCTGATCCCAAAGTTAATATACAATAAATTGTTATGCTAGGATTCAAGAGAATTTGGCAAAGGTTGATTTAAAGGCCCAGGTTTTACTATTGATATTCGATACCTATAAAGTTCTACAAAATACTAATTTTCAGGAATACCTAACTTATGTAAAAAACATCTGGTGAATGTATTTTAAATACACACAACCTCTCAAAATTGACAGTTCTTCTTTCTATTGCTTGGTATAAGCCCTATTATAACTTTCTTTACCATTTTCAACCTAATCTTAAATATGATTCAAAGCAATGAGGCTGAAGAGCTGCTGCACATTAGCTAGTTCTAGAACCATGGCACCTAGAACTTATTTTTTATAAATATGCCTTTCCCTAGCCAACCTTTAACTATTTGTCATGTAATTAATGTAAAATTATGACCCTATCTGGTGATGTGAACTACTATTACCCAGTTTCGTACACAGTATAACCCCTAATAGTTTATCACGTCATCTTAAATAAAAGTTGATTGTAGCATTAAGAGATTTTTAAATATAGTCTGATTTTTTTAGCTTAAAACCCCCTGAGTCAGTAAACATCACTGTTGAGTATACCATCACCGCCTTGTGATGGTAGCATATTACTTCCTTTTTGTGCTGCTGTAATTTCACCACTTTTTGAACCAATTTTTAAAGTTTCTCCACTCTGTTCACATATTTTTGTGGGCATCACCCTTGACCATCTTTGGACTCCAGTGAGATAATCTTTTTTCACAATGCTCTTTCGCATCACCTTTAATTAGCCAGTTTACAACACGCATCTGGTGTCTCACAACACTTACATGAGCAAGTGAATGCGCCATCACAATTTTCTATGACAAAGGCTGAGGGATGATTAATATCGTAACCAACCAACCCATTTTATCTTCATCCTTAGATGAAACCATTGTCCTTGTTACTGTGCAGCCACACGTTTAATTACCTAAATAAAGCCAGGTATATGCTATTCTCCCTAAAACAGAACACATTTTATGTAGCATTGTATGATGCACGTTTCTATTCCTTAGCCAATTTGACCGTGCTCCCTTCTCCCAGATCACACATATTTTTAGACAGAAATTGGGGCCATAGTTATTGTGAGCCACCATAACCACCCATATTTCTGTCACTTTGGATGAGGAGATATTCTTATCAGCACAGGTAGAGCATTAATTGTCTATACAGACACCTGAATGGTCTCAATTACATGTCCAAACCTCTGCATCCAAGGTACCCCTGCTCTCAGTATGAACTAGTCCTCTTATAAACGCCTCACTTGTATCAGAAATGAGCAAACTTTAAAATAACTAACTTGTTTTAAACTATCTTTCATGTTTACTGAACAGGTTCTAAGTTGAGCAATGCATACAATCTTTTATATAGTATAATAATATAATTGTTTTAGTAGTGATAGAATAAAGACCATTACCCAGCTTAGATTTTAACAAACAAAATCTCCTCTTAGGTTTCTCCTATGAACATGTGACAATTCGGCCTCCATCCCACTTGAAGGTTCTTGTAAAAAATCCAGATAAATGAGTGAAACTATTTTTTAACTCTATCCCTAATAGTTGTCAAGCTTCTGGACAACAATGAAACCTCTCCCTTCCACCCTTAATGAAAAAGAACTTAAGAACAATAGGCAATTAAATAAAGTAAAACTATTTTAAAACACTCCTTAAGATAATAATAAAAATTGTATTACTATATTTATAATAAATAACTTCTCAAATTATCTACTTTTTATTTAATAATAAAAAATTTTTATTAGGAATTTGGCGCCCACCTCTTCCGTTTGTGCCCCAATGAAATGGCATCCATAGACAATGAATTATGCCTTCATGAATTTTACAAGTGATTATAATGCATCTGCTTATCTATCCACCTAGTTGGTTTCCAATGCCAACTAGATTACAATTTTTCTGGGTTGGATTGAGAGAAATCATGTCCCACCATATTCATCCAACCCCAGCAGATTAAACATTTAATGCTAGCAACCTTTTTAGCAATGGGACCTTTGACCCATTAACAGAAGTCGCGTTGCCTTTTAAGTCAACTTACAAGTTGCTGCTAATAAAAGAGTTTCCAATGTCAACGTTTGCAAATAAACTCTTATTGACATATGACAAACTCTTTTTGATCCACGCAAGATAAATTAGTTATAGTATCAAATTAATAATCAAAATCCTTGCCAACATTTTTAAGGATCCTCCCAGAGTGAACATCAGAAATCCGGTGGAATCAAATTTGGAAACTAGATAACAATTCATAAGGAAATAAATCAGCAAAATTAATATTTATTATAACTCCCACATGCATTATAGGTTTCATAGCATAAAAAACCCTACCAGATAAAACATATATTCCAATTAATCCAATAGATCTAGATGATGTGGGCAATATGATTTACCAACATCGATACTCTAAGAACTTAAGGTGTGGTGCTACCTACAACTTTCGTCTTAATCCTGCACGCCTTAGTAATGTTAGTGTAATTGGGTATAACAGTTTATCCTAAATGATTTTACCATTTACCATCAAGAATAAATCTCATATGAAAAAAAGTTACAACCGAAGATGTTGACATACTAGTGGATACTGATGTGGAAGATAATATTGTGGTCCTTACTTTGGTCAAATGACAGATTTGCATATTAACTTGGTAATTAAGTTACCCTCGCTGACACCTTCAAGTCTTCACTTAGCTTGAAAGTCAACCTACCAGTTACTCTTTGTAAGCCTAGCATATGTACGTTGAAGTTTTCTTTGCCCTGTAAAGTATTCTTTGATTAATAATAGTTGACAAGAGGTGATGGCACAAGTATTCTCCCTATTTTGATAAAGGGTTTGGTTTGGTCAAGTTTTATCAAGAAGTAAAATAGCTGAAGTCTTGTTTTTTTGTTCTACGCCCTCCAAGGGCCAATTACTGGGAGTGCTCACAAAGGTACCCTTATACCTAGACCTTAATTTAAAATTCCAGAACTTTGCTCATGTTTTGAGCCAGTTGGTTTTCTGCGTCATCAGCTAACAGCCCTTTAGTTTTTTTCAAGTTCAGGGAGATTGGAGAGCTTATCAAGTGGTGACATCTGTACTCTTAAAATTCCAAGGATAAAGAATCATTGGACGTTTATGTAAAAAATTAATCTGGCGCTAACTATCTGACCTCTAAAGTATTCAGTAGTTTCACCGGTACTTCTGGTTCCAAAAGCTAATGGTGACCTACGTCCTTGCGTGGATATATATACTCAAAATGGTCAATGATCTGGACCCACATTATACCACTTATAGTGGATATAACTCTGATGATTGCAACCAACCTAGTTTTCTCAATGCTGGACCTCTCTGATCATTTAAACAGATCCCAGTCCTCCCTCAACATCAATAATACACCATCTTCAAGTATCACCTAGGCGTTTCTAAGCACAAGGCACTGCCTTCAGACTCCACATTGAGTCTTCTATATTCCAATGCAGGATTGACTGGGTTCTAGGAGAACTTGTGTGGAAATGCTGTTTGACACACATTGATAATATTCTCATTTTTCTGAGAAGAAGAAGTAGAAAACCAAGGGCGCTGAGAAAGTTCTTCAAGTGATTTTTAAGGCAAATTTGAGGCTGAGATCTTAAAATGTGATTTTTTAAGAAACTTTTTTACCCTTGGGTAATGACATCTCTAAGAATGTAATTTCTATCTGCCCTGTAAGCTGTCAACAGTCTTTGAATGGGTTCCCAGTGAATAAAAGTAAATTACGCAGTATCCTGTTTGTAATATCTTTTCCCTGTTAATTTGCTAAGGATCTCTCCGCCACGGTAGCTTTGACCCATCTTTCTGGAAAGGTCCCTTTAATTTGTGCTAATGCAGAAGAGATTTCATATCAGGACTTTACACATCTTATGTTTGTCACCCCTGTCTTACCCCATTCTCATCTGTACTGCCCTTTTATTGTTGAGATGAACGGCTCTAAATTTACTTTAGGGATATTATCTTACATGAAAGTGAGGATGGATTGGAGCATACTGTGTGTGTTTTATACTGTAAAATACTCCCCGCAAAACAAACTACCCTGGGTATGACAAGGAGCTTCTTGTCATCATGGCTGAACTTAATGAGTGTCAGCAATATATGCTGCATGCCCGCCATCCTTTTATCATTATGACAAATTTCTTTCTGAAGTTTCTTAAGAGCGCCTAACATTAAATTTAAGCTTATCACACTTCACCAGGAGTTTTTTAAGTATAAGTTAAAATTAATTACTAGCACTGTACACTTAACTAAATTTAAGAACAACTTAGTTAAGACCCCACCTAGTTTCCCCTCGGGTTGGGACCATCTAGTACTAAAAAAAGACCCAACCTAGTTTAACCCATCTTTCTGATGTTCCCGCCCCATTGCTGTCCGCCATGGTCCGCCAGCTAAAGTGGGCATCAGACAAAAGTTTCCCCAAAGCCTCCTCGCCATCTGATATGGCTTCTTAGGCTGATAACCTAGGGGCTATATTAGGAATTTTTTAATTTATAATAATCCCTTTCTTTTGGCCCATTTGCGAATAAAGATGTGTGGCGGCTCACCCTTTTGGGTTGGGCACCACTAGTATTATAAAAGACCCCACCTAGTTTTTTACCTCGAAATAGGCAAGTATAATACTGCAATTGTGCTTACTACCATTTTTTTGCTTTTATCAAGGGTTCCCCCTACACCTTCATGAAGTGGGCGAGGAAAGATCAAGGCGTTCTACCCATTGTAAGGAACTAAGGGATGAACTTATCTTTCACTGTTAAATTTTAATTTTCAAAAATTACAATCACCTGGAAATTTAGATTTATTGAATTAAAGTGACTAGGGTGTTAAAATCC